>JAIPRN010003087.1:0-24096 GCA_025469175.1 Geopemphigus sp. TES_GeoC_2020 | reverse complement strand
TATATATTAAATGTCGGAAACGGCTCCAACGATTTTCATGAAATTTAGTATGCAAGGGGTTTCGAGGGCGATAAATCGATCTAGCTAGGTTTCATTTTTAGAAAACGTCGTTTTATCTGTGTTCAGAAAATGTAAAAATTGGTTTTATCCGTGTTAAAAAAAAAAATACCGTGCAAAGCTCAATCACTGATATTAATTATTTGTTATATTTATATGTTAAACACGTCACATAAATCGTGATTTAAACATTTAAGAAATAAAATTATGAAATTGATCAATAAAAATATATTTGTAGATTAATAGTTGGGTTTTTCTAAATCCTTTAGATTACACGGTACTAGTAAAAATACGATATTTAAGCACCTATATATATATAATTATATTTATAGTTTATTATATTTAGATAACTCTTCATTAATAAATTGGAGACCAATAAACAATCGCAATATTGAGATAAATATAAAATTTAAAAATTTTTAAAAATTGCTAAAACAAAATCACACGGTCGTGTTTTCAAATACGATACTTTTGAAGAATCGTATACAGAAAATAAGTTACAAATCCTTAAATACAGAATGAAGGTGTCGAAATCGAAGGACTTCGTATCGAAAAAGTAACGAGAAAAAATGGTAATAAATTTCGTGATCAGCGAAGCAATCGAAATTATGTTTTACAAATGAGATGAATACCCGATTTTCACATATCGGTAATCTATAGACACTTGTAGGTACTTTATTTTTGAGTTATAACCATGAGATAAAGCGATACATAGTCTGTGGGTAATACTTCACCTCAATATATTCAAATCTGTCTAAAAAGTATTTAGAAATATATTACAATTACGAACGTCATGTAACGCCCGTAATTTACGAAGTTAACCAGAGGCAAAAGGGTGGATCTATACCAGACATGTCAAACACACGACCACCAATATTATGGACTATTAATGGTAAATATAGCATACAAAATTTGTATAAATTTTCTTTTCGATAAATGTTTATACGCGGCCCATATAATAAACTATTTAATATATTTGGCCCAGTTAATACTTTGAGTTTGATATGACTGACCTTATAGTATCTTTGACTATACACAGACGGACTAAGAGCGCTTTTTTTTTAATCAAAAATGCAGCTCGGCCAGTCGGTTGTCCTTCTGGAGATAAAAAACCTATCTACAAACACGTCCTATACGTATAATAATACGATCCGTTTTTTCGAATAGAAATTACCGAAACGAATCAATATAATAATAGGGACCACAATGTTACGTGTTTGCAAAAATAGGGACGTTAGAAATATAAAAAAACTGAAAGCGACGACGCAATCACTTACCTCCCATTTTGCGTGTACGAGCATCGTGTTGGAGTCAGGTAGTTTCCATTTGGTCGAGTTGGGCATGTGAAATTGTTTGGCGAATAATTGCTCGATTATGTCGTCAAATTCGGACTCGGCACCTACTCCACTGTTTTGCATCGTATTATTTTGTCTCTTGGCGGCCGTCCGTACCTCGTCTTTACTGTGATCGCACAGCATCGATGCGTAACCGTTATTGCCATTCCCGTTGTGATTGTTGAACCAGTTTTCGCTATTCTTGCCCATAATTGGGGCACGAACGACGACGACGAGCCGTGTAATTCGTAACGCGAAAGCTTTTAGCGTGAAAAAGTACGATGCGTCTGAACAACTCGCCGCCACCGTCACGCCGTTTGCTGACGAACGATCGTGTTCAAATTTCGACGTTTCGCGCGACACGGAAACATGTCAGTATTGGTGAGATGAGAGTACGAATACCGCGCTAAATGGAAGGCGTTGAAGTCACGAGGCCAATCACCGAGTTAAAACTTTCCCGAACGCGACGAATTGCATCTGAATACTCCGTACACGGTTACGGGAATGGCCCGATTTCACTTCAATTGATAACAGCTGTTGCACTTTCTACGCGATTCAGATATTGTGGAATGTTAACTCTTCTACGGGTTCGCCCGAAGACGTAGGATTCGTATGGTTTTGTCGCGCGTGGTAGCACTGCTAAACGTTCAACTTACCCGCCGGAACGAGCTTGCGTTTAAACACCCCTCGGTCTTTCGTTTTTTAAAATCGTCCGAAATCCGACGGTGAAATTATATAAAGCGGCCATGGACGGTGAAAAACTGTACGTACATATCGCCATCTACTTTCGTTTCATTACGATATTAATTCAACTGTCGATTGTGTTTCTTTGTGTTTAAGCTGTGCGAACAAGAATCTACAATGTTATAACTATCTAATAGAGTCTGAGTCGCCCAACGACAAACTCGCGTATTTGTTTAGAATTATGTGGAAAGTTAAGTAGGTTATAAGTATACACGTCATCGATTATCATTATTTTGAAATTTTTTGAAATATTGGTCTCTCCGAAAAATATAGATTTTTTAAATTCACGGAGACGATTATAAATTGTATAGTCTATATAGACTATTAATTCGTTCGCTTTTAATGTCTACAATACTTAAGTGTATTATGTACTGTAACACATGTATATAAAATTGTTTAACACTTTGTACATGTTTGAATAGATATTAATAAAAATTATTTAAAAACAGTATGCTGCTCAAAAATGTGTTGAACACCACAGATGCTATTAGTGAAGTGAATAATGAAAATAAAGAAAGTGTATATAAAAACATAACAGTTAAAAGTGTTTATAAAATAATTTGGAAATTCAAGTAACGTATAATATATATATATATGTGTGTGTGTGTGTGTGTGTAGGAATGTAAGATATCATAATTTTAAAATTAGTATAGGCGTATATTTAGCTGATAAGGAAGAAGAAATAGGTGTGTTTAAATATAGATTAATTATATAGCTTGTTAGGTATATTCCTTTTGTTTAAAATAATTATAATATATGTCAAATTATGACAAAACTAACACATTTTATATTTAAATTACTACGTTTAAAATCATTGTTTGACTCGGTTATAATTCAGAAGAAATTAATTAAAGTACTGATACAGTGTTAGACGGTAATATTGTAACTTATAAAATCAACAAATTATAAATATCTGAAGACTAAGTATTAAATAATTTCATCTTTTTACCAAACAAGATACTATTTCATCATCATCATTTACTTCACCTTTATCCTATCTATTTGGGGTCAGCCACTTTAGTCTTAAACCTCTATTTGGCCCAATCTTTCACATCCTCCACGTACACACCAGCAATTCTCATATCCTCCTCAATCGTATTGAAAAACAAGATACTATTTAATTTTTAAATTTGAAATAATTCAATACATTTTTATTTTTACAAAAAAGAAATGAAAAGTGGAAATTTTAATCTATTATTGATTTTAATTTAAAATATACATATATATATTTTTTTTTAAGCACACTAATAAATTATGAGTTAAAACCTCATACCTTAACTTGAATCAAAAACATGCAAACAAAAATAATTTGATTAATAATGGAAAACAAATAATCAAACGAAGAAACATTTATTTATAATCAAATTTAACAAAAATATGTATGTATAAAAAGAATATCTCATAATTAAAATAAATAAATAATGAAATTACATTATCTCAAAATCATCTCTTAAGTCATTATATTCAAGAACATGTTTTTTGATAGCAGAATTATCCACCCATGTCACAAAATCTTCCAAAGGCCTGAAAAATTAATATTTTCTGTAATAGACAATAAAATGGATACAATATAATTTGTTACATATTATTATTTTAATATTAATTTTGTTTTTGAATTTCAATAATTTTAAGTACTTGTAAGTTAGACATAACGTTAATATAAAAAATAATAGATCACCAAATAACTTAATTCCTTTTAATAGTTTTTTTTTAAAAAATTAAGTCTATTGGAGGAACTAATAGATATTAACCTTATTGAATTCTAAAATAAAATTTGAATACCTCGATACTAAGAATGCTGGATCTTTTATTAATTGTGGGCCAACTCGAACATGTCCTTGTTCTATGTAGGTAGTAGCTACTTTAAGCGTTTGGACCATTTTAGATCGAACCATTATAACAGGCAAGCGGCGTCTACAGAAACAAGATGCTGTGATTTTCGAACAAAGTTCGAAATTATTTTTTGTTGTTATTAACCCCATTATGTATCTAAAATATAATAAATATTATCAATGGTATAGGTTCTTAACGCAATAGTCTTATAAAATAAAATATTTTTTTAAATTTATAAGCAATCTTGTATTAACTTTTTAAAATATATTTCTGTTAAAAATATTAATCAAATTGGTCATTAAATAATAATTAAATTGTTTTGTTTTAATTGTTCAAATTTTGATAAGTAGGTAAAAATGTATTATCACTGCTCATAAAATAGTTAATATTTTCCAAAATTAGCCTATCTTACCAATTACTAACATTAAAACCGTGTACAATAAAAATTGAACAATGAAGTTTAATTAAAAATTTAATATTTAAAACAAATAAAATTGATTTTTTAATGTATTTGAATATTTAAGAATAAATTATAAACTAAACGATAACCTTACAATTTTTCTAATAATTGAGCACCTCGTTCATTTCGAAATGAATCTTTTGGATCTAAAGCTTTTATTTTTTCTGCAACAGTCCGTATTTCTCTAGACATTCTGTTATATCTAAAACATGCAACAATAATATAGTTGACAATTATTTTATTTAATATAAAACATTTTTATTCAAAGAAAATAATGACATGATTAAAATAGAACATACAAAAATGGTCTGCCCATGACAATAATACATTAAATAATCCGTACTATGTAAGACAAAAAATGCATATTAGGTACTCTAATGTAATATAATTTTTATTTTATTTATATTAAAATAATCCGATTATTGGATAGTAACTTACAATGTGTAATGTTCTCGTTTTTGAATCATGTATTTCTTCATGATTTTTATTTCGTGTAAATTGTTGTCCAATTCCCATGATATGAAGTCAACCTTTTTCAACAGCTTTTGCTCATGAAATTTCAATTTTCTGACCATTTTTAGTTGCGGCGATGAGGATACTTTTTTACTTATATATTAGACAAATAGTACTAAAACGGAACATAAATAAAAAACAATTATGAACAGAAAATAACTTTCAGGCTATTCCAAATATCGCCAAAAGTACCTCGAGTAGAAAACGTGACTGATAACGCGAATCAATAAACAAAACAAACCGAAGCGTTATCATTTGCGGCTCCCATTAAGATGATGACCATTTTTTAATATTTTTTTGCGAACGCTTTTGAGAAGATGTAACAAATCGCCATCGAAATGTACTCGTCTTACTCCATACGTAAAAATCATTTTCGTCGTCCGTTCGCCGAAATTACCATTAACGGTTTCCGATCCGGTATACGTTTGCCGTCAATGGATGGGGAATTCAAATCGTCTACTCTTTTTTTTTGATTCCTATAGAGATAATCGAATAAACCGCAAGACGTTTATCAATCGTGTAGTCGTTGTCGTCGTCGAATATTTGTCAGCTGATTCGCATGCACTGTAAATCGGTAGTTTTTCCTTTCCATTTATTGATAGCCCGCGCCCGTGGTACGTCATGCACTTCTGTGAATTTCTTTCCAACCCCCACGTCGTTTCGTAATCTCTCGATATGTCGACGCCGATGCCGATTAATATAATTGTTTAATTACTGGTGTACGACGATGGTATTGTGGTAATTTCTACTGTTCCATAAAAAAATATCAGTAACCACTAGACTTCTATCGTTCGTGAAACACGTCATCTTTGAGTTCGTTTCGTGGCATGAAGTTTTCGCCGTCCTGAACGTTGAGTGTCGCCGCCGCCGCTATAACAGCAGCTGCCGTTCGCTTATCTGTTTTATTGTAAAAAGAATTAGAGAACATAACTGGCCCGCGCCGTCGCCGTTATAATATCGTTTAACGTATTGCATAACTATGGCCGAACCAGACGAGAATCCTTTCGGAGATCCCACCGTGGGACATCCTTTTCAGGTAATTTCCGAAACGCCCTAACTTCAAATATTTACTTATACATTTAAAAAAAAAAATAAAACTTGTATACATTTTCTGATATTCCGTTTTTGTATTTATTAATCGTTAATGATTAATTAATGTTGGTTGCTTGTGTGATTTCGATTTTTAAATATAAACTGGACTATCATGATTAAATTTTATCATAGTTTTTGTAAATGTTTAGTATTATTCAAATGTGAGTTTTATCTATTTCATAATTTCAGTTGCCATTTAAAGCCATAGAAAAACGTGTCTTAGTGTATAGCACACCTAAGGGCGAAATATGTGTTCTAATTATTTTTTAGGATCCTTCGGTCAAAGAACTAACAAATAATAAAGTACAGTCTTTAATTGAAGACTTCAATCCATTTGGAAAGGATCAAAATGTTGTAAACAATGCGGTAAAATTATTATACCTATTGTACTTAATATTTTTAGTTTTGCAATTGTAGTATATTATCAAAGTATTAATTTCATTATTTTGTTAACGCTATTTAGTGTTCATAAAAATTATATAATTAGAAAATCTACTATACCATTTGTATATTATTACAGAAACCTCCTATTAGAGGAGCAGCGAACCCACCGTTAAATTCTATGCCTGCTGTTATGTCACCCACACAAGAATATCCAGTTACACCACAAGTTGCTCCAAGTTATGGAAGAAATCCTGGTGATGTGTCTGCTGATTTATTGGTACTTAATTTTTCATATTTTATCTTTATTGCGACATATATATATATATACAAATATGAAATATAATTTAACTAGGCTAGAAAAGCTGAACTTGATAGAAGGCAAGCTGAATTGGATAGAAGAGAAGAAGAATTACGTAATGCTTCAATCAATGGTATCTATCTCTTTTAGTAAAAAAATTAATGTTCACACGATAAAATTATTTGTCGAAATAATAACCATAATTATGCTCGCTACCTTTTTTTTAGTTCGTCAAAACAATTGGCCACCATTGCCTAAAGGATTTTGTTATCAACCATGTTTTTACTTGGATATTAGTGTAGAAATTCCTCCAGATTTTCAACACGTCGTCAGGCAATTATATTATTTGTGGTTGTGTAAGTGATTATCAAAATTTTTTTATTTAAAAATAACATTGCTAATATTATGTTTTTTTTTAATATATGTATAGATCATACAGGTTTACTAACATGCAATGTGTTGATTGCTACCTTGTTACTTTTCTTAACTGGAGCTATTGCCACATTTATTTCATCTATTATATTTATTGGAATCTTAGTGCCACTTTCATTTTTATTTTGGTTCCGTCCTGGATATAAAGCTTTTCGGTAAGCATTATAAATTAAAATATTTTGGCTTACCAACATTTTAATTATATAATTTTTCGGTTTCCCGTGTATAGCGATGACAGTTCTTTCAACTTTATGCTCTACTTCTTTGTGTTTTGTATCCAGTTTGTTATATCAATCGTTCAAACATTGGGCACATTAGATTCGGGTTATTGGTAATTAATTTTTTGTACTAAATATTTTGCATTATCATTTATTTATTTATATTATTTTTTTAGCGGAATTTTTATGGCTTTCAAGCTTTATGAGACCTCTCATCCCTTTTTGGGCACACTAGTAACAATGATGGCAATTGCTTTTGGTCTCGGTGCAGCAATGGATTTCTTTTTGTTGACAAAAGTACAATTAATGATTTTCAATATTTAAATACTATGTATACTATTAATAATTGTATACACATGTTTTATTTTTTCAAATATTTAGATCCACAGAATCTATCGTAGCTCCGGTGCTAGTTTTGCTAAAGCCCAAGAAGAATTCCGTTCTGGTGTCATATCTAGTGGTACTGTCTCCAATGTCGTAGCATCCCACATCAGATTTTAAATAAATTAATACATTCTCAATATTTCCATTAAATTTGTAATATTATACATTGTAATATTGTGTTCCCATTTATAATGTATATATATATATCTGCAACTATAAACATTTTTATCTTTTGCGTATATTTAGCGGTATAATAATATATATATATATATATATATATATATAGTCATTTTATAAAAATTATTTCAACCATGAATGGATTACAACCAAATGAATCATTTTTGTTTGAATCCTCTATTAATTAAACTAATAGTACTCGTTAATAACAAAATGATGTCTTAAGCAATTAATAATAATCAGGATTTTTAATTATCCTATTTAATCATATTCTTTTATTCCTATCAAATCATAAACGTTTTATAATAATTTATTGTTTAATTGTTTTATATTCAATTATTATTATTTAAGAATTTGTTTGTTAATATATAAATATATTATATATATATATATCAGTTATTCTTGCCTATTAGACTAAAATATTACGTATTTCTAAGATAAAATTGAATATCATATTTAAGTGAAGTTACACAAATTTTAAAACTGCAACTACTAAAATCAACCAATTATTTTTTGCTTATGCAATGACTTAATTCTATTACTTCATCCATGATGTATTTTTTATGTGTCTACTTGAAGCTATCTTCAATTAAGAAGAATTAAATATGTGAGTTGATCACTTAATCGTTGTATATGTTTTCCATATGGTCTTCATATCATTAAATAAGGTTAAAGGGAAAATCTTACGATTTTTATTCTAAAACTGGCCTTAATAATTTTACAAAAAAAGCTACGAGTTATTTACGAAAATAACGTGCATTCATTATGATTATGTCCAGTGTTGACGATTTTATTATTAATTAATCCTATAAAACAAAGGGTTAGAATAAAAAATTTGAAGTGTTTCGGACATGTTCGTCTTTTGTAAAACCATAAAAGTATTCTTTTTTCTTATGAGGAATGCATGGCTAAAAATTAGTAGACAAACGGCGATTGTATCGATTTTTTCTAACCTCTTTGGTGCACGCTGACCGATAACGAATTATAACGACGATTTTCAAATGGCAGACGAGAATCGTAACGGTCGTCAGTGCGATCGTTTGTTTTTGTTCCGTCTCACGAAAAATGGCGGCATTCGGCCGAGGAGCCGCCGATTCTTTTGTCGTCGACGCTGCGCGTGCATCGATTTCCTGCGGCGGCGTCGTCCCTCGGATTTACCAGCGCCGCATTCGATTGGCCGCCGTCGGGTCACGTGGTTGCTCCCACTCCATCGACAAACATGGCGCCCGCCGACGGTTGCCGCGCGCGTCGCGTCTGTAGCCATAACGCCTGGATCGTTCGCGTGCGTGCGCGCGTCTGTGCATCGAACAAAACTACGGACGGCCGCGGTTGTTTTGCTTTTTCGTCGTTTGTGGTCCTTCCGTTTATTACGTTTTCACCCGTCGTCGCCGCTCTTGCTTCGTTTCCCATTTCCCGCGTGCCCCTGGGTTTTTCCGTTCGCCGTTAAATCGTCCGCATGGTTTGGTTTGTCGTCTAGTTCCCTTTTTTGCCCTCTAATTTTTTTTTCTGGTTTCGGTTTCCGCGTTCGTTGCGAATCCGACGACCGTTACACATACACGCCGGCGACGCACAAAGAACTCCGTGATTCCACGAACGGCAGCGGAACGCTCGCAGATTTCGTTTCAGTGATCACCGCGCCCATCACCGACAACGACAATGGTAAGCGTTTTTTGAACGTCCGTTCTCGTTCCCTTGTCTTGCCGATTTTTCGTTTTAATTGTTTCACGTTTTGTTGTTTTAACAGGCTGGAGGCAAAGCAGGTAAAGATTCTGGGAAATCCAAGGCTAAAGCGGTGTCCAGATCGGCCAGGGCTGGATTACAGGTAAAAACTAAATTTTTTTTTAATTTTCGGGCAATTATATTTTAGTTTTTTTATCTCGATAAAATTATAAAGCGCGCGTTTTGTGCGGTTTGATCTTATTTCTCCCCTTCTCCAACCGTTCCCCCGCCACTGTTGTCGCTCACCCCTCCCTTATTCCATCGTCGTTTCCGATCTGTTTATATTTTCGTTGTTTGGGCATACAAAACGAACTCATTCGTGTCCACTGTGACGTCGATGATGACTAACCATATTGGATAACATTTTCGTCGCTAATAGCTAACTAAAATAATAGTCTTACATCGTTGTAATGTTTGCTGTATTGATGGCGGGTACTGCATCAACCTATTAATTACATTTATGTCTCGATGTTATGAAAACATTACAAGTTCATTTATAAAAAGTGAAAAAGTTTTCACCTTTTTAAATGTCTGACACAAACCTTTATTCATTTTTGTTTGAATATAATCATTTTATAATGTTTTGTTGTATTTGTATGATGCAATTTCAAGGAAGAAGTCCATTTATTAGAATATATTTCGTAATAAAATTGCTTTTATCTTAGTTTTAAATATGATTATTCATACGCTTGTTTACTAATGTGTTATTTTCTAATAGAGTTCAAATTTTGTAAAAGTGAATTATCTCAAACGTTACTATTTTGTTTTTATTTACCCATTTGGTTGGACGCGTTTTTTTAAAGTTATTTGTTAATTTCAGAATTCTTTAGTAGAGAGTACTACTGTAAAGTATTAATTTTTTATTTTTTATCCATAAAATAATCAAGACTATAATTATTTAACAATTATAAATATTATAGTAGTAGTTTATGACTGTCATCGTGGTTAATTTTTTGTTTACAAAATAATATGCTTTTTGCCCTACACAGTTCATTTTAATATGTTCTAAAATTATATAATCTGCGTACGGTATTTTTATTTACATAATTTAACAAATAGAATGTAGTAAGATAAAATAAAGTAAAACTAAAAGTTTATGAGAATAATTAATGTAATAATGATTATAAGCAATGTTTTAAATATATTTAGTTAAATGTTAATTTTATTCAAGTTTATTTACATATCAGGTTAAATTAAATTCATCTCTAAACATTTTATTGTATTTGTAACTAATTTCTACAAATACTATTTTGTTTATTAGCATAATGTATTTAAAAGTATTGTATAACTTTTTTTTTACTTTGCAGTTTCCAGTGGGAAGAATTCATCGTCATCTAAAAAATCGTACTACAAGTCATGGTCGTGTTGGAGCTACGGCAGCTGTTTACAGTGCTGCCATATTGGAATATTTGACTGCAGAAGTGAATTTTACTATATTCTTAGACATATACCATGTTTACAATGATTTTAAAATAACAATTTCGTTTTGAAAATATAGGTACTGGAGTTGGCTGGTAATGCTTCAAAAGATTTAAAAGTAAAGCGTATCACGCCACGTCATTTACAACTTGCCATCAGAGGAGATGAAGAACTTGATACACTCATTAGAGCAACAATTGCGGGAGGAGGTAATATATTAATATTAACTATAGCGAGTGTTGCATGGGTATTATTGACTCATTTCATTTTTCAGGTGTTATCCCACACATACACAAATCCCTTATTGGCAAAAAGGGATCTCAGAAACCTCAATAAAAAACATATTCCACCTGCCGCACACAAAGACTTTAAAATGTAAAACTTTTATTTTTAATTTGTAAGCTATGTAATTGTGTTTCTTTTAATATTGACCATTTTGTTCTTTTGCCTTATTTCGATGAAAATACGTTTCGTGAATTTTATACCTCGTATATTGTTATTATAATATTATTATAAAAACTTTATTCCATTTGCTACTTTGTTTGAGAGGTATAAAACTATTACGATGGCATAAGACTATATTATTAATTATGTTTGAATTTGGATTTTTTTGTAATCATTTTTTTTTTTCACAAAAAATTTATATATCGATCGAACGTTTACTTCGATCTTGCATCAAATATTTTAACATAGGGTGTACAATAATTCGTTGTATTATTCACTTAAAAGATAAATGATAAAAAAAAATATATATATATGCATTTCTTTTTATAATTGTCGAGCGTATATTTTTTTCATTATCTATAACCAGTACATCGTATATAAATCAGTTCTTAATTTTATTATAAATATGTTAGAAAAAGAAATTAATTTAAGAAAGTAGCAAGCGAGTCACGCAATAATATTTACGCTCGTTGTAAGTGCAGTTTGATTAAATATGTACAAAAGAAATTAAGGCGCAGTCGGCTATACGACTAACAATATCCAATTTCTTCACACACTTGCTTTTCTTTGATATCGTCGATGATGGTATTGACAAACTTGTCCGTGTATGTGTCCACCAAGTTTACGCACTTGCTTTTCTTAGGGGCTGGAAGAGCGGCGCATAACCCTTCCAGTCTATATTTGATGTTCGACTGTGACAAAAAAAAAAAAACAGGTATACATTTTCATAGTTTCGATATGGCATAATTGATCCTTATTCCCATTGACACTTACTTCCGCCGGAGAACTTTTGATTTTACGCTTGATGTCGCGGATTACATCCTTGCAAATTTCGCACTTGGGGTGAAATTTGAGGGCGTTTGATTTTTTCACTGAAACGATTTAATTCTACAGTATTAACGTAAACAACTTTCATAGTCTCGATTATTAAACGGTGTATTATCCCTTACCGTACTGTTCGACGCATTTAGTGTGCAACTTTTGGATCAAGCCTCTGATGAGCCAATCGTTATTAGGATCTTTCGATTTCAATGTACAGGTGTACCTGATGAGATTGAGTAAATCATCACAAACCTTAGAACACAAAAATAAAGTCGTTTGTCGCGTAAAACTGACGGAATCGTGTAGAGTATATAATAAATGATTAGTGATTAAAATGTGATTTACATGGTGTATGGTATTGTCAAACGTGTAATTTGAGTTTCGTTGAAAAAACATTTTCTACTTATTTCACTATTTCTTAAGTAAAAAAGAAAAAAATCTTAAAATTAAACAACAACAAACCCGTGCATTGTGTGTGATATCGTAATTGTGATTCACAATTATTGAACGGTGATTATTTGATTGAAGTTATTAATTACCACAAATCTCTATTAAACAAAAACAACAGGTAATTAAATATAACTAAAAACTGAACATCTCTTAAAATGTCCAATTGATTTCGCAACCAGTCGTTCGGACATAATTACCTTAAGGTAAGTTATAAATTCTCGAGTTGAGCAAATTAACTTTTTAACTCAACAAGTTACTACAAATTATATATATATAGTTATTAGTACTTTTGGTAATTGAAGTTATTATAAAAGCAGCATAAAAAACAAAATATTAACGAAGTTTTTATACAGTTAATCGTCTCCAATTTAATTTGAAATTTTTAAATGTGTGGTTTTAAAAAAAATATTTCGTTACGATTAATTTAATTATTCACGCGATAACACCCTGTAGCCTTGAACATTCAAACGACAATATTTTTGATCCAACGACGGTAGAAAAACAAAACATTAAATTGTTTCGAATATAACATAAATATATTTCGTTATTATTTAAGATGATAATAAAAATAAATTACAACAATAAAATATGTAATTACTAAATTAGACAAAATTCGTTAACTATTTTTAATCAACCCATATATTATCAACACGTAATAATATTAAAAATAAGTTTAACAACTATCAAAATTATATACGAGGAATATAAGGGAATATAATGTTTTTAAGTCTAGAGCGTTACAAGGTAAAAGTTATAATATTTCATGTATGCGCGACATGAGCATATAAAAAAATTATTTTAATCGTATATATATATTTAGAAATATCACATTTTAATTTTCGTTGACTTTCGTATGCCATGAAATGCGTTTGCATAACATTTCAGCCTGTAAAAAAAAAATGAAAATTGCAATAATTTCATTGTTAAAGGTAAATCGAAAGAAATTACAAAAAGTTTTTGATTCAACCGATATGGAAATAAAAAAAAATTGAAATAAGCGATTACATTATGGGTTAAATAACGGGTCTGTTTTTGTTTTTTCTAAACTAAAAAGAAAATTATTGGAAAAAGACCGTTCGCTATGAATCAAGTCCCATTGGTCGAGGAAATGTGGCTGCCTCCAGTGTTGTAAACATTGTTTTACTGAAATATGTAGTCGAAAAATAAGAACAAAGCGCATGTTTGATAGAAAAATTTGATCGTTTCCCAATTAACGTACGTTCATAAGTGTCTGCTATGTATTGTATTCATTCAGTAAAGAGAAAATTTGAGATCCTATACTATGCTCACCAAGAGAACACTATTGAACAAAATCTATCTGGTCATTTGCATCATTTTAGTGTCATACTCACTAGTGGCGCAGAGTATAAGTGTGACATTACGTCATATAATACGATATTTCTTTACAAATTAACATTCAGTAAACGCAAAATATTGTATATAACTTCTAATAAAGATAAAAAATTAATATTTAATTATTCGGTATTTTACTCGAAATTGTATTTGAAATACTTGTACTTAAATACGTTTACAACACTGGGTGTGGCTTCATGCCCATCGCCATAACAAACGTGGAATACACGCAAAAAGAAATTAGTCAAAATTAAAACATTATGGTTAAGTAAAATGCAATATTACCTTGCACTCTTTGGCATTGTCCCAAGACTTGCACCAATATTCGACCCCTTTTAAACAATTGGTGTTTTTTAATTGGTGAACAGCGACACTCTTATTTTTACCGCACAATGACAATTTCTCGCACATCATCCACGTAGGCATTCGGTTATAAAGGTTTTTGAATGACTGACTGTATGACTCTAATATCTCTATACACTGTGTAAATAGTTAGTTATTCGTATTTCAATTTAAACTGTAAGTAAATATGCTAAAATATATTAAATTTAAAATGTACACATAATCGTACAACGTAAAAACAATAGACAATATTATACAAATATTCGATACTTAATTGGTGATATGTTAAAAGATGTGAGAAACAGATATAGAAAGTTTGATAAAGATGACAATTATCAAACATAACGAAAATTAAAAATAAAACAGTTTTTAAGCACAGGAAAGGGGGCACTGATCGTTATCTTACAAACCATACAAATAATAATTACACGTTTTCGACATACCAACAATTTTATAATACCAGAAACATTATTTCATATTTACCTGATCCTTGTGTAAAGTTTTGACTTGGTCGCACAGGTCGATTAAATTTAACTTATTGATTTCTATTGTATTGTTGATTAAGTGATCATCAAATACTGAGATAAACGCTTCACACGCAGTACAATCGTCGGATTTATCCAATTCTGTTGATTCTGTCATTGTAATTGGTTGAATATTCTTGTTGAATGGACCAATGTCATGTTCACCTCCTCCAATTACTGACAATAAAATATATAATTTACTGTGAACTTTTTTCCTTTATTGAAAGAACAAACATTGCCTACCTTGGTCTTGTTCACACACAAAAAATGCTGCACAAGCAATAGTCGGAGTAGTTCCTATTTGGAGAAATTTAACGATATTTAGATAATTTGTATTAACAAAATGTTGACATGTGGACTCTTCAACATTGGGCAATATAGAGCATATTGAATCCAAAATCGTTTGAATTTCCTCCTAAGAATGATTAATTAGAACATTAACAAAACTTGCAGTTACCTTCAAATAAATTGTAGTAAAATGTAAACATACTGTATTCGATTTGTCTTGAACTTCTAAATTCAAATATTTCATTACGGCCAAACAAATAACACAGAGTGGAGTTAGAATCTTTGGTTCTTCCAACATTTTATAATTGTTAGCTAATAATTTTCCCATATCATATCCAGGAAATACTACAGTAACTTGATCGGAAGCAGCAATCATATTTGTTACTAAAAATATTAACATATGATGAACACGATAATCATTTATAAAATATAATTTTCACGCTTACTGGAATTATCCACAACACTTTCTGAGATTGTCTTTGGCTTACAGATGTCCAATAAAATACAAATTTCTTCAGGTTTCACTTGGGCAACTAACATGTCGAGTAAACTTTCTAATTGACTTGAAACAAAGTTTGTGCATTCAGCTTTCCATTTTGACGGCAATTTAGTGCATAACTTTTCCAATTTGGTTTTAATTTCATTCTGAATGATTAAAATGATATAAGAGAAATAATTAATTAATTACGAAATATTTAATCGAAACATGTCAATAAACAATTTGTATTCTATATACTTCTGTATCTTTATTAGTAATTTCAGATTCTAAAGCTGACATAAAAACTACACACATTGGGCAATTATTTGATGTTTCACTTTTTGAGAATGAAGTTAAAGATAAATCTATATTTGGACAAAGTTTCAGTTTAGGGCAAATCTAAAACAAAAAAGTTAAATATTAAAATTAAACGACATTATTATTTTTAAACCACTCACAATCGATGGATCAACTTCTTGAGCAATAAGTGAAATAAACGCGTCTCCATACTGGTCAACAAATTGTCTACATTGTTGTTCAAATGATGATGGTATAACCAAACAGGATTCTTCCAATGCGTTTCTAATTTCTTTTTCAGATTTTGGGTCAGTTACTACTTGTTGGACATAATTTAAAACCGATTGGCATAAGAAACATACAGTTTTATCTGTAGGCATGTCGACGTCATTAACTACAAAACAAAATAAAATTAGATTTATAATAAGTTCTAGTTTTATTTTAGAAAAACATATTGTCTTACGGACGAAATGCATTTTTCCATAAAACATATCAACAACTGGCGATTTCCTAATAGGTTTAATATTATGTACTGTTGGAGGTTGTTCATCGACAACTACGAATAAAGTTTTTTGTTTGGTTTGGTCTATCTTAGGAGTTTGTTCATTCTCTTCAATTTTTGTTGCTTCCTGTGTTTGTATAAATTCAAATGGAATAAGAGGGAACATTGGCTAAAAACAGATTTTGAAAAGTAAAATATTGATGTACAAAACATAGTTCTCAACAAGATTATATAACTATTGACTTACTACAATACTATTAAGATCATAATGAGAGTTAGGGGATTTAGGGCATATATCAACTATTGTGCAAAGTACTTTTCCATTCAATTCACTAACAAGAAATTTATAGATATGTTCGTAATTATCATGAACAATTGACAAACACTGAAAAAAGAAATTACAATCAGTAAATAATGTAATTATAAAAGAAATAAATTAAATACCTCATCCGAAAAACTTTTGGTTTGTTTGCAAAGACCTTGAAGTACTTCTAAGAATTGTTCTTCAGTTGTATTGGCAATTAAAATATCTCTTAAATGTTTGACCAATGTTTCGCAAAATTCACATGTCAAATTATCACTAACTTTATTGGACTTTAAGAATTGAATTCTACCTCGTTCACCTGCATTACTAATTTCAACACCCATCAAAGTATGCCTAGACTTCTACAAATAAAGATTACGATAGTAAAAATTTGTTTTATTATTAATAATCTTCAGTGTTCTTACTTCATAGCCAACAGTGTGAGAATGGAATGCTTCTGAACACATACCACTTAACATACATACATTACGTTTAGTAAAGCCAGTTTTAATCGAATTAGAAATTTCATTGGAATATTTATTCACAATATAACTACACATATCGGAATAACTGCTTAGCTCTCTACACATCTAACAAGAAAAACAAAATATTTTAATTGCAAGAAACATCAATAATAGTAATTATTTATTCGAATAATTTAATCACACCATTAAGATTTTATTTAAAACTTCAATGTTGGACATTCCTTGTAGTAAATGTTCACTTTTGTCCATAACAATACCACATTGTTCACAAGGGTGATATTCATTGTCAACTTCTGGTTGTTCCTATAGGAAACCAAGTTTAGTAATATCAATAAAAAGGGTTTCTTTATTTATTGTAGTTACTTTTTCTATATTATCCAATAGTTTATCAATGCGAGCATTATTGCATAAACCGGATACAGTGCAAACAACATTTGGATCCATTTCAGAAGCCAAAGTGTCAACAAGTTCAGGTATAAAATCGTCTGCTAACTTTTTACATTCAGTTTTGATTACTTTCAATGGCAATAATTGGCAAGATCCATAGAAAACTTGTTTCAATTCGTCCTGTAAATAAATAAATTATTAACTTTAACCATAATTAAATGTTTATTAATTAAAACACTTATTTGCCAACTACAATAATTGTATCTTTTATTAGTTTAGTTATTTATAAGATATTATCTCGGTTACCTATAAATATACTAGAATTTATTTGATGTATTCAATATTAATAGATAATAAATGTACTAACTAATGTAGCATTGCTGGTAAGTGTGTCACGAGCTTCTTTGACCATATTCTTACATATAGTACAAACATCGTCAGTATCTTCAGGGTACTTTTGGGTCATCCAAGTTGTCTGAATACAATGTTTAACAGCATTGCATCCAGCAGCATTACTAAAACATAAAAAATATTAGTATTATTTTTTATAATTTAAAATAATGTTTTTAAATAGTCTTATTTATATTTTATAAAAAATATTATATTTTTACATTATGTGTAGAACATATATGTACCATTACTATTAATAGTTTTTTGTTCATCGCGTTGTAATTTTACTATTTTATAAAATAAATAAGATACAAACACGAATATAGATAGAATTTTTTTTAATACTTATTAACATTTACACTATTTGTCACAATAGATACATACAAAAAAAACACGTGAACAAACAAAAATAAAAACATGTTACAGTACAAAAAACATTAAATTAAAACGAATGATCTTTTTAGTTTAAACTATTAGATTAATATTTAAGGTTTTGAAAATAAAATAATTTAAATTTAGAATGTTAATCAGTTACAAATTTATAGGCAATCAGAAAGTACAAATAAATACAATTTGTTAATATGTTAAATAACTTTTTTCTTAAGTTTTCATAAATTTATTGTTACTTTTATAGTTTTTGTATGTTAAGCTATTTTTGGGAAAACTATTCAAAATATATTTAAAATAAACAGGGCAAATATATATAATTGAGAAAAGAATTTTATAATGAATTAAAGGTTTTTATTATATATAATTTTGATTCAACAAATATCGTTTTATTATATTTCGACTACAGAAGATGAAAAATTAAAATGTCAAGCCTTGAATAAATGTTATTATTGATGTTTAATTTTTAAATGTAAATTTACTTTAATATAACTCAAAAGTCATTAATTCGTTAATGATTATTTAACTTGTTAATGTTAATAAGATAAGAAATAAAATATTATGATATATTGATCTAGTCTTAATTCAATAATTGCATAAATATATTACAGAATAAGATGTTTCAATTATAAATGACTAAGCACATGTGTTTGGTATAGTTTCTTGTTTTTCAGGGTTAACCAGTTTTTATACTAATACGATTAAAAATAATTTATATTAAAGGAGATTTTGTTTCTAACATTTTTTACTGATAACAAATTATTTATGTGTTTATTATTTAATTCAGCTGTTTTGAGCAAAATATACAATACTTACGAACATATAATATATATATATCTTTATTAACAAAATTTAATCTAAACGTATACAATAACTGATAGCAAATAGGAAATAAAATTATAAATATCAAATCAGCAATCATAAATATGTTTATTGATTACATTAATTACATATTCTACTAAAGATAAACATCAATAATTATTCGTATTTTATAGAAGTTGAAATTAAACAAGTGCCGAACAAATTTAAGAAACATTTGTTTCAATTTTCCCAATCTCTAAGGAAAACAATCAATCAAACACAGAAAGCTCCTAATTAACAGAATTAAAAATATGACTATTTCGTTTAGATCTTAGGTATTTAACGAGAGATTAGTATTTTTAAACATTTCCCATAACTATTACTTAACAACAATGCAGTTTAGACACTTTAGCGTAAAAACAAACCGCATAACACACAATCGAATATGTAATCTGTCTATACTCACGTTATGTTCTGGCACCAAAATGACGGACCGTAAGTGCATTCTTTTGTGCCGACCAATGTCACTGTTTTCTGGACAAAGATCGTCTCGGCATCGACAGAAGCGCCTGGACGCGAAAAAAGAAAACGCGGTTGTTAAGGGTACCGTTGCAACTAGCGTTTTAATGACTATTTTGTACTCACCGATCAACAACAATGCGGCGAGCACACCGAAAACGGCGACCGCACCACGGCCAACGGCGAACATCGTGCGAACGTTTAAGGACTGAGTCCCCGTGTTTGTATTCGATACACGAGTATCGGCTGCAAAAGTAAAAACGAACGGAAACGAAATGAAAATAACAATATACGTATAAGCACCGTGTGCACAAAGGTCACGCGCCGCGTAGCGTGATGAAACCACCGTACGCGGCGTACTCACACCGCCGACAAAGAACGAACGGTTTTGGGAGGATTCGATAGTTAGAACGAGAACTTTTTACGCGAAACGTACTGTGCGTGGGATCGGAGTACAGAGGACTATCGTAGTTGATACACAAGGACGGTATTGCTTTATGGCGCGGACGACGACGTCGAACGAAAAGGTTACTGCGACGGAAACGACAGCGGCGAACGACACGCACGGTACCGGAGCGGTGACGACGGGTAGACGGGTAATATTGTGCGGCGACGGCCGTTGTTGACAAAGCCGTTCGTGATGAACGGCGGCGGTGGGGCGTGCGCCGGTCGGTCGGATTCGGTCACCGTCGTTAGCTGATAAGCGTTGTTTACTCGATACCACGACAAAGAGTACGCTATGTTCCGCGAGCGAATTATTTCGTCGTTAATTTCGACCTCGCCGTTCGCGTTCGTATTTACGCGATACGCAATTTTGCTGGCGCGCCTTCCCCTCTATCCCTTCCCACGGTACGGACCATCGCGTTTATCTATGCGATTGCGGACCGAAATCGTGTACGGTATATTTTTTTGTCGCCGCGTACGCGTCACGCGAACGAGCGTTTTTACGCAACACAATGTGTCGCGTACAATGCGGACGGTGTGCGTGCGTGCGCCGCCGCAGGTGTTTATTTCAACGGCACGTCGTCTAACGGTTATAGTTCCGGCGCTTCGGCGTACTTAGACCTGAATTTCGCCACCGAGGGCACTAGAACGCGTTCTCCCCTGTCGGCCCGTACGTTTTTGTTTTACATAAAAGTACGAGTTTCGTTCGAAACCGACGGTTTTACGCGCGCTTCTATCCATAGTTTCTGACGACGGGCCGAATGGATTGGTTACGTAAACAAGAGGACGTTGTCGTCGCGTACGCAATTTGCGTTTTACGCCGGAACACAATTTCGTGGAAAAACGTAATTAAGCGACACTTCGAGCAAAGATGAGTACGGTTACGGCGACTTTGGGTTAAAACTACTACCTTTCGGTTGTTTGGTCCTCTCGGAATACGGTTTGGCTCCGATGAAACGTTCGTTGAATAGTAAAAAGTTCGGCGCGCTATTTTCCCCGTACACGTTTTACACCGAACCCACTGTTCCGTACCCGTCCAAAATAACGACTCAATAGTTTAGGACAGACGGAAGTGTCTAGAGTGTCGAGGTCGCGAGGATTTTAGTATAAGTACGACGTTCGGATATTCACGCTTTACGTTTATTGACGCGTTCGATCGATGTGTCATCGATTTCCGCGAGCGTTTTATCGATCCGACGACGACGCCCACGGGTTTCGACTTCCGATTGGCATGAGTCCCTCGACACGGGAAAAAGCGTTCGCATTTTATATCAGTATGGCGACGAAAATACGTACAAAGTACGGTACGACGTCGTTCGTCGATTCGACGTTTGTACGTTTTAGAAATATTTGTTCTTGTTTCGAACGTTACGGTCGTTGCAGTCCGTTCGATGAAGCGAATAATAGTAAAATTTATGTCGTATTTCACGTGCGGCCCTACGACCGAAATGCACACAACAGTTATCGTTTGTATAATATATATATACATATCGATGTACTTATAATATTCTGGTTTACTAATATGTATTGCGCGTTAATAAAATCGAATCGCGTCGAACCTATTGCGCTGATCCAAAATATTGCTCCAAAAAAAAAAAATTCGACCAAAAAAGTTCAATTTTAAATCTTAAAACGAAGTTGTTCGTAATAATTCGTATAGACAATTTAATAACGATATGGCGGCAAATACGGATGATATGTCCCCGAAACTTTAAGAAAAATCGAGGAAAAATTATTTTTTAAACGATCGAAAACGAATTTCGAGTAAAAATTATAAAAAGTCGTTTAAATATTATTATATTATATAATAATTATATATAACGCGACGTATAAGAATATTTCGTATTACGAAATTCCACGTTACTTGTTTATTATAAGCTATAGCGGACTTACCATACAATTCATAATACAAAGCCATTTTACACGGCTATATATATACCGTATACAGGTGACAGGTGGTGTACCTATTTCAAAACATCGGTTACTTATAGCCCGTTTTATACACCTATATTATCCGATTCATTGAATTTCTGGAATTTCAATTCTTTATTTAAAAAAAGATCGTCTAACCTCCGTGACGGCTCGACTGAAAGATAATTCCCCTTTCCCCTTTCCCTAATGAAAAAAGTACAATTTTTACGTTTATTAATATTCCGACGATATATTTATACTTTAAGTTAAATTTCTTGTTAAGTGTATTTTCGTTTATTCGCCAAAAATACTTATACTCGATTGTTCACCATCAGAATCCACGTGTTTGTTTAAATTCAAATTGCATTTTCTGGATTAGAGTAGAAGTATTATTTGTTTTATAAAAGTAAACCGTAACTATAAATACGAATTGATTTAAACGAACCGTGGCCTTTAGATCGTAAATGCGTTGATATTACAATTTCGGGAAACATGTAAGCCGATAAACTCAAACAAATGTTAATATAATTTCCTCATACTGACGTCAATATTATATTAAACTAATGTACTATATAGACCGATTTATTATAATTTTTTTTATCTATATACAATATATATATTTGTAATATATAGATTTATTTAATTATTATCAAATTAGTAATTTTATAAAAATATATGTTTCTCACAAAAACATTTTTATAGAATTAGTCATTTATTAGTCGTGGTGTTATCAAAATAATAATATATATTTAAAATAAATTTAACGACTAATTTTTGTGTATTACAATTCATAGTACAATGATCTGTACATGACTTTTACATTTATTATTGATCGATATATATATATACTATTACTTTTATTCGATTTTACTTTAAGATTTCAATTATTCGTTTTTCTTTATACACCGAGGTACCGTAGCTATTATGACGCACGGGCCGCCGTTACTTTGGCTAGGGTGCAGAGAAGGGCCGCCCTCCGTGTCGTGTGTGCGTACCGAACGGTGTCCTACGACGCCGTGACGGTTCTCGTTCGAATCACGCGGTTCGATCTGCTGGCAAAAGAGCGCCTTTGGGCGTTTGAGGCCAGAAGAGGGCGGTCGCCAGCGGTGTCTTCGGGGGAAACTATCCTCTGGGACCCGGGCAACGTCGCGGCAGTTGGCTCCCAGTCGTTCAGCAATGAGGGACGGGACGCTGACTGAATGGGTTCGGTGGATCAGCCGGCTGGAATCCCCACCCGCGAACAGTGGCCGCGGATGGACCTGGTCGGTGCTTCCTCCGGACTTGCTGCGGCGGTGGTTGGCGAGGTCGCACGGCGGCATGACATTCCGGCTCACGCAGTTGTCGACGGGGCACGGTTGTTTCAACGCTTTTTTGCATAGGATCGGTCGTGCGCCATCGCCCGGATGTTCGTACCGCGGACACGCCGGGTCGGACAACGGTGAGGAAGACGGCGCGTTCCACACGCTCTTTCGCTGCGAGGCGTTTGACCGTGAACGGGACGCGCTAGTCCGTCGGATCGGAGGATTCGGCCCGGGCGAACTGGTCGAGCGCATGCTCGAGTCTCAGGTCTACTGGGACGCCGTCGTCCGATTCGCCGAGTCGGTGATGATGGCGAAGGAAGTCGCCGCCGAACGGCAGAGGCAGGCACTTGGCGTGACAGCTCCGTCGCGCCGTCGTGGTCGCAGGAGGAGGTGGCGGCTAGGCCGCTAAATATGGGAAGAAAGATTATTTTGTATTGTTTTTATTTTAATTCGCGCGGATGATGTAAATGGTTGCCCCGTGGCAGGGTATTGTCCTGTCACCGCGCACCATTCGTGTGATAGTTTTTAAGAAGTGGTAGTTCTTAAGGATTATTGTGAACTAGATTCGATGTACGGGGGGGGGATGTAAAACAACGTGGTGAT
>JAIPRN010003086.1:0-24103 GCA_025469175.1 Geopemphigus sp. TES_GeoC_2020 | reverse complement strand
TACTATATATATATATATATATATATATATATATATATATATTTTTAGATACATATATATTTACTCCGATCCGGGGTAGATGGATTTATCAAAATTGTTACCTACATTATGTACGGATGAAAAATGTCTAAACGTACGATTAACCGGCATTGCGTCAATCACGTGGGTCGAAACGGGATGGTGTTAGCTGATGAGATTAAACATTTTAGTTGGTAAGTAGTAAAAGCACCTATTTTAGTATAAGAAAATGAACGTCAAACGTGACGTTTAATTTCGCTTAAACTGTTTGTCAGAGAGGAAACGTCTTTTTTTTGTCACCAACATAATATTTTATAAATTATTAAACTACACTCACTGCCGCTACCGAGAGGAACGTTTAGTAAAGAGTTTTTTCCTTTTATGTCGTTATATAATATAATAGTACCTACCGGCAAATCGACTATTAACTTTAAAATATATTTTATCAGGAACTTTCAAAATTGAATTTTACAGCAACCAATAATATTGACGTTAAGACGCATTCGTTTCGAAGGTTGCATTATAATAATAGTTTATACACGTAAATTTAATCGAATTTTTCAAATTTATATGTCCCTAAATGATTATTCTCATATTAAATGCGTACATTATAATATATGTATTATAATATTACAAACTACCGGTACATTACAATATACGTACGTAAATAATACAAGCATGGACATTTTATAAAATAGGGTGCGCTACTTGCACGTAAATCAACCAAGTACGCTTTTAAGTACGTTTCTTTGAACTCATGTTGTTTGAATATGTTATAAAAATGGAAAACCGAAATTTCGAACAACAGTGTGCTTATTGCCATGAGTCTGGCTAAAAATTGGGAAATGAGTTTTTAGACGAGACAAAGTATGTTTATCGACAAATAGCCAAAATTACACAGCAGAAATGGTCTAATCATGACCAAAATTTATATTTTGTGACTAATATTTATGTACGGCCTTTGTTATTTACAAAATATCCAATGATAATACAGAAATTATGTATTGTAAGTAATAAAATTAGAACTTTTTTGAGTTTAAAATTTTGGATTTTGAGAGCATAGTATAATGGTATTTTTACTCTAATATTACACAATACAATGAATTGTTTCAGAAATTAATTGAGATTTACTTAAATACTCGATGATTCGACATATAGTTCAACAATAAGTTGGTTAATAAAGTTTTTTGAGTGGCTGGCCACTCCTTAGTTACTTGTCTGAATATTTAAAGCATTTCGAAAATATTTAAGACGAAGCTGGCTCCAGTAGATTTTTCATATTCAACAAGGGTATAATAATGTGGAAAGAGTAAACACCTCGCGAGATCAAACCGCTAATAAATAGCGACGATAATTTAGTTAGCTGCTAGCTCGATAGATTAGACAATTCTACCTCACTGCACGCATACGTTTTATCAATCCCGTAAAGTCGGTTTATAGTTCCATTTCTTCGGTTCAACCGATCGTTCGCTATTTTTATTTTGAATCCCTTTTAGCTCTTTCAACTTTTATTATTTGACGAACCAAAAATTTCATAAGGTTTGCCTTCGGTTCGCGCATTTTAGTATAATTTACGTATACCTTCCTGGTATCAAATAGTATATTAAGTCATTTTCCATTTTCGTAATTACTTTCATTAAGACATGTATTGTTCCAATCAACTCGATCATTTATAACTTACTGGTATTTTCGGTTTTGTTTTCCTCGACAACCATAAACAGGGAGTTTCATCTACGAGTCAAGTTTCAATTTCATACAGTCACAATACGTCATTGGTATATTTGCCGTCCGAGTGGCAATGGGAGGGAGGTGATTTGCCAATTTCGTTTGTTCGAGCTAATCGTCGGCAACGGTGTCGAATTTCAAATTCGTGCGTCCGTTTATTAAACGAATTCGATAAAAAGCAGCTCATAAAATCGAAATTTAGGCTGCGTTTACAACATATTCTAAACAATTATCGGTTATCCACACGTCGATTTCCGAAACGAATTTATTTATCTATATATATTTATATTTATTTTAATCTATTTATCACATATTCTCGATTAACGACACACGTTTTACCAATCGAATCGATTTATATATCCGGAGGAGGGTAGGCTGAAATCTATGTACTCAAACGCATACAATATTTTATTTATGAAATCTGGCGATAGTCTCGTTACATTTTTGGCACACAACGACGAGTACATCGTTGTCGACGCTGCTGCCTCGAAAGTGGGAGAGGAAAATGAACACCGAGAAGTAGCAGAACACAACGCGTTGCCGATGAAAGTTCGTGCGTGCGTGCACGTATCGTAGTAGGGGTGGTCGTCCCGTGACCCACCGAACTACCCCATCGGTGGCAAGCAGCGGTACAAGCGGGCGGGACGATTCCCGCTGTTGGGCGGTGTATTGATTTTCATACACCGACGACGTCGACTACCGCTGCCGGTCTAGGCGTATGCTGCCGCCGCCGCCGCCGATGCGACCAGACCCGTTGCGCGTTAGTTTCACGAACGCGCGCGCACGCACCCCTACGTTCGATTGGCCACACCGCATGGTACTCGAAAACTACATTCGCGTCTCCCCCCCCCCCAGACAACCACCATATAAGCGACGACAACTACCACCCGTAGCCGGACGTGGCACGCGATAAACGACGACGGACTTCACGACTGCACGCCGGCGGCGGCAATTATCGTTATCGTCGTCCGTCGTGGACGGTCCGCCGTTTCACCGATCGATAATGACACAGACGGGCCAATTACGATAATAATAGAAAAATCGATTAACTTTTAATCGAATTTCCCCTCTTACACACACCGGGCACAACATTCAGCGCAATCGTCTCGTCTCCATCACGGCGGCTACATTCTCCTACTCGTCATTACGCGTCCGAACGTTAAAACGTCTCCTATTATAACGCCAAGAGTCCGCGTTTTTAAAAACACATTGTCCACAAAAAATTGCTCGCTTCACGAACGAAATACGATGTATAAAAAATTCTGTTTGGTGAGCGAGTGCATACGGGAGGAGCGTGAAGGAGTTTTTAGTTAATGTTCGTTCAGTAATATCTGTCTCGTTTTACGACATTTGAATATGGAGGAGGTAGGAGAAGTGACGTTAAACATTTTCAAACGTGGTACAAAAAACAATTCATCCAACTGGTTATTCACTATGAACGCGAAATTGAAAATAGTTATAATTTCTATAACCAAAAACGATGACCACGTTCAAATCCAAAATATGTTTCGAAATTACCAATAGAGTTTGAAAGACCAATATAATTGTTCGATATGAATCTCATATAAATAAATTATTGCGTCAAAAATCATTTCTCGGAACAAATTATTATAATATTAGATAATTAGACGTTTTTATCCTGGATATATTTTTTCATTAGACCATGTAGCGAAAATTGATCTTTTCTTTCGAAAACGAAATCTATAGACTATTCCCGACAAAACAGCGTTTTTTTCCATCCCATCCACAAAAGCTATCGACCGTTCAACATTCAAGCTTATCGCTTTGAAAATACCATGGACAAAGATATTTTTTGTTTTCCAATCGTATTTGGTTTACACCGTTGCTCCCGTGGGTCTACAGCCAGTTTCTCGAGTTTAAAATCAAATTTACATATAATTAGACGAATAACCCCGAAGTCCATATAATTTTTGTATATTTTTTAGCCGTGATTATAATAAAATACCATTTTAAATGAAGTTGACATTTTATAATTGTATTAACGGATAAGAAATTTGAAATAATATAATTTGTTTTTAATCTATGTGTGAGATTAATAACTATATATAATAAATTTTAGATTGATGACGATATTTTTCTAGGTTAGAGATAATATTTAAAATAACTCTTAAGCTCGTAATTATATGCATCCACTTATAACTGTATGTCTCAAAAAACAAAATAGAGAACCCGAAAAGAGACCAGTGTTTTATTAAAATTAAAGTAAATACTTTTAATACAGTTTATAATACATACAAATATTTTTATTAACATATAATCATAAAAATATAGGTAAAATCATTCCGAGTGATATTTTGACGTTTTCTTCACGAATATATTTACTAACAACTCTTTGTATGTATGTATGTATATATACGCGAAAGATCACAACATTATTATTTTTCTTGCATTTTACTGTACGCACAAAAATGTATAATAATATGATTATATAAACCGTATTGTCTGCTACAGTTATACTATACACGCGTACGAAAATACTAACAATTGTTATTATTATATTCCATTAAGTACTTATGTAAATATTCTATAGCATTTAAATTCTAGAAATCGTTAATTAAACGAACGTTTATTGTAACACGAATTCGAAAAACTGAATATTATACTATGTACGACGGAATATCAAAACGCATATGTATACAGCACAAAATAAAGGCCATAAAGATGGAGGGGTTTAGGGTTCGATTCCCTCCCACAGGTAATTATTTTATATCTTAACTGTACTATACTAAAAGTAATTTAATAAAATTTTTAATTTTAATAATCAGGATTATTAATTATTATAATTTACCATGTATAAAGCAATAATACGATGTTCGTAATTAAAAATGATTATAACTAAATGTGTATACTATTTTGTATTATTTGGGTAATACCGTTATTACTTAGTATCTATATAAATTGTAGCATATATTCTGTATCTTATATGGTGACATGCCACAATAGTTTGTACATTCACTGCACGTTCGCTACCGTGAAAAGGATAAAAAACCTTTTTACCGAACACAACAAACTAAAAACGTCTTACAGGACTGACAGCGCTTTTAAGTGTTCATAGACAATAAATCCATATCAACCCAGACGATGTGACCGATCGTTTTGCAAAAAAAATAAGGCTGCTAGAGTTTGTACTTGTAAACATATTTCACTTAGAATGTTGTAAAAGTATCACATAATATGTAATAATATTACGTCGATAAGGCAGCGTGTATTCCGATAAATTTATTATTTGTCATACTTAACATAATTTAATATTTACAAAAAAATAGCAGTTTCCGATTAAACACATAATGCGTAACACGAAAATATATATATATACGCCGCAAAAAATGTGTAAGGAGTATTCCAATAATTATACACGTAGCTAAATAAATTGGCGTAATTCGTACCCTTTCGGAATTAAAATCAAGAAACGCATAATACGTACTTAAAAATCTAACTCTCTCGAGACGTTGAACATGGACAAACGGATTATGACGTTATAATTAAATTATATTTGATCAAACACATTTCGCGTATCAGTAACGACCGATTTATTTAATTTATTGAATTTTATCCCCTCCGTTGCCCTTACCTACAACACAACAGAACGACCTAGCTACTGTATAATTCCGCGTAAAACGGAATTATACCTATATTGTTAATCGTACACAAAATTGATCCGAGTACCACGAACACACCCCTCCCACACATAATCCGATCAAACGTATTTCGTATAATGGCTATATGGAGAACAATGGTACAGATAATTTGATACTGAACGTCCGTTTATTTCTCTACGGATTAAATTATAGGAATTTTTCTGGAATACCGCTCGTATTATTTATAAAACTAACAACAGTTACCGTAAAATATAATAACTAGGTGTCTACCAGTAAATATTGTAATTATAATTTATTTTTTATTTTTTCGTTGTTTCTACCACCGACTTAATTGCTAGAAACGAGCCAAGGTAAAATAAAAGCGTTTGGAATGAGTGAAATAGAAGAACTGAAAAAACTTTACTCCTTACATTAAACATTTTCGGCAAAATCTGTTTGTTTTTGAAAAACTGACATTCTCGACAAGTTTTAATATCCATCTTCAGATGTCTTCCGTAAGAATGAAAGCAAACATTAATATTACTCACAATTTTCGTTATAATGAATGATATAACATTTGAAGACGATAAGCAATGAACCGACTGACCTAAAATGTTTGAATAACGCGAAACAATTTTTGAAAGTTAATAATTTCTAGAAATGAAGGGAATAACAGTCAATGAACAAATCCGAACGAGTATCGGACGAATGACAATAAAGGACTTCCTAATGAGCGTAAGGTTTCATACGGGTCGAGTGGTAAAAAAGACCCGTTGAAAACGTTTTGAACCGTTCAAAGTACGAACGTCGTATACATATATACAACATATCAGCTCGAAAACTTCCAACATTGCTTCAAAAAGTGCAACAAGGGCGTTTGAACAAGTACACAACAATTTTCTGACGGCGTAACGAATACTATATTATAATGTTTCAAACTGTATTTAAGGATCATTACTACTGTTAATAATTGACGCACGTATAGATTTAACTTTGAAACGTACAAATATTAATTGAAATTATCAAATTATTTGACGATTTGTATATTACACGGTATTGTTCGTCTAGTTATTAAATAAAATTAGTATAATGTTAAATGTCTCGAATTAGATTAACATAGTTGAAATTCAAAAGGACCGCGTCATGATCCGATATAAATCTAAAAAAATATGTACATAGGCTCGAAAGACTATATGTAGAGATGACTTCAATAAACAATAATTAATGATAGTTACGACAAATATTTATTTAGTGGTTCGTGTATTAATAATGCACCACAGAATAATAATACACATTGGTATATGGTATATTGGCATACTGGTATACTCGAACTAAACGAAAAGATATTTAAAATGTTTCGTCGAAAATAAACGCACGCGTAATAGTTTCTTTACGTAAGTAAATAGTAAACAACATAAATGCATTCGCAAATAATAATATCTGTCGTATTATTATTAGCTTTATCCAATTAAACTATAAAATCCACGTAATTATAAAATTTCAAAAAAGATGACGTGAATACGTTTATAAAATTACATTATCCGCGAGATTTTTTGAATTTACTATCAGATTTCTACAATATTATGCATTTGCTTATGTGTTTGTATTATTATCATAAATCTCCCAAGGCACACGAAAAATTAATTTTATTATTTAAAATTATTTGTTTGATTATAATTTATTTCTTATATTCCCGTTAATATCCATACATTTCTAATTTGAAATATTATTTTAAAAAATGATTTATAAAAACACGTATACTTATTATTAACATTAATTTCCACAATTTTACTTGGTTCGTAAATAATAATAACAGTAGTAATAATAATGAGTTATTTTTATTAAATCTAATCTTAAAACTTTGAATAATCAAACTTAAATGTGTTACGACGAAAAAAGGATAAATAAATATATTTATAATTCTTTCCATAACACTTTTTTTATATAATATAATAGAAGTTCTGGTAACACTTCCTAATGATTTTCCAACTTGAATTATTTTCATATATAGACTTGATATCATTATTATTACTTTACTTGCATTTCGTTTCCGCCTTTTTTACCAATTGTCAGACACAATTCGATAAATTTTTCGCAATACAAAAATAAACGAATAAAGTCAGTCAATATTCAAATAAACGCGAATAGTTAAAAAAAAATTTGAAAAAAACAGAATTCGTCTGCGTTCAATAAATAAAGCTATTTAGTTTTGTCGACAAAAAATTTTACTCTAAGGGAACGAACATGAATCACAGAAATTCGAGAACTCTTTCGTAAGCAACAAATTGATCACCATGAATATTTTTAAAAGTTCATTTTGGTGACAGTGATCTTGAAAGTCATTTAGAATCGTTACATCAAAATACCTCGTCAGTTCTCTAATTGAAAACGATATTACCACAATGTACAATAGGTAAATTTATTTAGATTTTAGATATTATTATTTTAGAACGTAAACAGAACTTGAGCATTTATCCTTTTATAAAATCTTCACCATACTGAAAACCAATTGTTTATGTCATTGACTGATAATATAGTCTACTATTCAAAATTATAAGTGGGTCGTTGTTCAACTATTTGGAACAAAGTACGAGTTTTAATTCGTATGTTATAAACAACCAACTAAAGGATACGATGATGGTAGGCAATTTTCGCAGTACCGACGATAATAATTAATAATTATAAGTTAAAAACTAAGCTACTTGCTATCCGCTACTACAATAATAATATGGTGTGCGTCAATCATTAAACGAAAAATATGCCAGTTGTTCGAATACTGTTTTGAGCAAAATGAACCGACTCTAATTACGAACGAGATATTCATAAACGGTTTTTATTTTATCGGCGTGAATATATATCGGAATATTGAGTTTACGTATATAAGTGAAACAAAATTACGAAACGATAAATTCATATAATATTCGCGTCAATACAAGTAACGATTAAATTATAAACACGTGGGTTACATGAATTATAATTACACACTATGGACGACTTCTCCCAACACCGCCAACTTGCAAAAGAAATGAAAATAATTTCGAATTGTCGGTGCTTCGATATTTATACATAATATAGGGTATAACCGCGGTATAGATGTGTAGAAAATATTGCATTATGATGAATCTACATAATGTAGACGAGTAAAACAAAATCGATTCGATTTATTTATTAATTTTTTTTTTTTTTTTTTGGTACTAATTTATGAAGCATTTCACGTGCAATATAATATACATTGTACAATTTATAGAAACATAAACGTGCAGGCGTTAACAGCATGCGAGGTCTTGGTGAGCGCAATTACCCGGGTTAAGAAAAACCCAACCCATCATTAGACGGTTATAATTTAAATTCAGATAAGAAAAACTGGCACTGTTGACAAAATGAACACTAGATATTGCGTTTTTTGTTTGAGATAAATATGTGTGTATACACATATTTCGTTTAAAGTTTGAGCGCGTACCGACGAAACGTACTTAACTGAAAACGATATACAGTATTCCGCTTAAATCGCACCAAGAGTTTTCAGGTCAATTTTGGATTACGCGTTGTGTTTTCCTCTATGGGCAGAAAAGCAGTATGCTTTACAACAGACAAGTTCATGTTTGAATCGAATCGAATGCGTGAAACTTTATAGATTCGGCAGAAACGTATTTCAGATATTTATTTGGAGGGTGTTTCAATAATATTTGATTTAGTCGTAAAATTTCCCATTTTTACCTCCACCCTCCCCGTTCAATTACATAAACAAACGACCAATATATATGTTAAACCTAATGGTCATTTTTGTGGTACATATAACCATCTAATCTAATTCTACAATATAATTTGTAACTACGAAAGATTACAAAAATCGTAACATAATATATATATATACATAATCAATCATATCGAGTTGATTGAAAATCAACTTAATATGTGTATAGGTTTATGGCTAACTTTAGCCGAATTGATTTATAGAATGAACTCAATACATTTTTAAATTAAATTTAGTCTTGCACGTAAATCGTAACAAAAACAAATTATAAAATATTGTAAATTATTCAGTTTCTATTCATATTACATTATTTAATCCTCTCCTCAAAATAAAAAAAGTTATATAAAATATTTTCATTGATATATTTTGATAGTTCCGAAATGATCTTTAAAATGTCTATTTCCTATTTTGTTTTCTTAATTCAGTTTATAGGAACTGTCTGGACACCATTGACACTTCCACGAAATACATCCATTATGTATAAGTTTCACTACTGTATATGTCTAGGTATATATATATATATATATATATATATATATATACGCATACAAATTAGAAGCTTACATAAATACTCGAAATTTAAAAGCAATACAGAAATCGCTATATATATATTGTCTGTGTAACATTTTATAATAGGCAAAACGCTTACCTATAATACTGCAAATACGTCGTTATATAAAATATAAGAAAAAACTACATTCGTTTGTTCATTTAAGGAAATAAAACAACATAATAAGTCGTGTTCATACCGACAATCAAACTATAAATACCGATACCCGGTGTAAACGTATATTACACTCGAGTACTAATGTATATATAAAAAAAGAGGAACTCAAATATTAGGCGGTGTATAACATTGTATTAAAACTTAAACCATAAAAGGTCTAAAAATGTATCTATAATGTATTTTATTCGTGTGTGTGTGTATATATATATATATAATACAAGTATGCAGCCTCGTAAGTTATGCACAAATGAATACAAATTATTGTTACATTAAATCCAATAATTGAAATAATAAATTATAAAAATTCGAGTAGGTTAGAATTTTTAAATGTATTAAACCAAATATTTTGTCAATCGTACAATACCTTCATCGCCTTTGTCCGAACGTTAAATAATTATTAACACTATTAATATCAATACTAATACTGATAACCTTAATGGTAATTATTAGTATGGTATTTTCCATATTAAAATCGGCTTTCTTACGTATATCGTGAAATGCGTATTTTACTGTATTTATTCACACTGAGATACGATTTATTAGTGACGATCGATTTTCCAAAACGAAACCAAAAACACTCGACTATCTCTTTTCAGACGCTATGGCTGTAATTCTTTCACAATATTATATTAGGCGTAATATTTGAAACACAATGAAAATTATAATAGTTAATGATAATATCGTAAGTGTATATACGTACGTGGGGCTATCGCGGCTGTACGGCAGTGTAGATATAATGCATTATTGTTATATATGGCGTATCATATAATTCGCGGACATAAACCGAGATTAGTGACGTGTAAAGCGAAAATACGAGGCACAAAATCGTAAATCCTGACGTGCGATGATCGATAGCCTCGCATATACTCTCATGTATGTAAGCAAGTGTACATTATATTCAGTGATTAAGTCAAAAGAATAACTAAGCAGACTGAAATGTCCGTTCGCTCACTCCTCTCGGATCTCGTCGAAATTAAAACAAAATTTTGTTACTTTAGCGATCCTTTACGTTTTTAAAAAATAAATATTTATGGCCGTCTAAGTTTGAGACCAAATAATCAACGAGTTGTTTGCAAGTATTTTCAAGTATATATTAAAAATATGTAAAAAAAGTCTACTCCCATATATTGTCAGTCATAGAATTTCATATAACGGCTAACATCTCGAGAATAGGGAAGCTTTTAAAATGTTTGAATTTCTGATAGATCCGTGCTTTCTTAAGTATTTATAGTCAAAACACGTAGTCATCATCAACAGTAAACGAATTTCGTAATTAATATAATTTTACCGATATACGCGCAAAACATTTGTATACGTCAGAAGTACAAAAATAAAATAACCTATGACTGTGAACAAGTACAAAAAAGTCGCTATATTGAAATATCGTGTATAATATAAGATAATAACTATTTTGCATTTACACTTATATGTAACTTTTTTTCCGAAGTTTTATCATTTTCGTTGTATTAGAATTTTGTTTTCCCGAATTAAATTTAACGCTGCAAGTGGTTATACCATTATATATACGCCCACCTGTACATTTCCATTGTACGATTGGCTAATGATAAACGGAATAAAGTCGACTTTTGGCTTAAAACTGCCATACATTGGGAGTTAATTAACAAGGGATTGACAAACGCGATGAACCAGTACATTAAAACAAAGATATATAAATATATATACACACACAAGTGGGTACGTGTGTCTGTAATAATAATTAATAACTATATAATACGTACGCGTACTAGGCATATATAACGTATCGCGTATATCAATATGCGGTGATTAATACCATTGTGTACTAAAGTAAATACATCCGCAAAACACGGTTCAGGGAGACGTCGTCACGATACGTGATGCTGCCGCGACCGTGGAAGAAAACGAGGCACAACGTTTGTGTACATAAATATAATAATAATACATTTACGGCGTATGTCTGTGGTATACACGAACAAAAAGAATGACAGGTTAAGTCTCTGGAACTGACAGCTAACATATTCACCATACCATGTGTGTGTGTGTGTGTGTGTGTGTGTGTGAACGCGCAAACAAACGCGCGGAATAATTAATGTTCAATTTTTCCCATTGGGGACTACATATATTTTCTTTTTTCGTAAGCTTCGTGTTTTTTTTTTAAATTTTTCTCATCAATCTATTTACGATATACCTATATTAATGGTATATAACGCGTGGTAACAAATATCCGCAGTTAAATCCCATATATATTTATGGATACGTGTCGAACCTCTTACCAAAGAATAAACAGTATGACGTTCCGCATTAAATGACGACCCGATCGTATATAATATTATATTTGCACGGATAAATATTAGAGAGGCGAATCACGTTCGATCACGCACAAACTGATTACGAACACAGAGTAGAGCAGAGTACGAGAAACAAACCAATAGTTTCTTTTTATATAAAAATAATGTTACTTCATATCTATCTTTCTCTCTCTCTCTCTCAAACGCAAGCGCGCGCACACGCACACTATAGAGGCGTAATGGAATAAAGAATAAGACGACGACACATCGTTGTTTATAAAACCTCATGGGGAATACAGAAGAAAAAAATAGAACGCGCGAACTTAGCCTAACCACCTCACGATATACGCAACGAATGTCAAAACACACAAGCATAAGTCATTGGAACGCAATAAATACTATAATAAAAACAATTTCATATGGTATTTTTGAGATTTTTTGTGCTCACTTCTTCAATAATTGAATAACATATCCATATTGCCGAAACAATCGAAATGTCGGGACTCGTTTCAAATGATTATTGCTTATTAATATAGGTATATTGTGAACATATCTACTATCTATAGACATACGACAATAATTCAAGACATAATATAAATTTTATGTTCATAGTACGATGGTTTAGATTTTAAACTAGGTATTAATTATGGGATTGATATCGAATAGAGGAGAGAGACAGAATAAGAACATATTGGAAATACGTTTTTTTTATTCCAATTAGAGATAAAAACTCATAAATAGACCTTTAATACCACAAACGCCGCCTAGAAATTTCATTTAATTTGACGTTATATAATATAAATATATCTCTGAAAAAACAATAAATAACGTTATTAAATTATAATAAATATTATATATATATATACATACATACATACATACATAGCACAATCAAGTACAAAGATAATCCAAAAAAATAAATATACACATTTTATATTCTATATGTCTTTCGAGGACAAAATTGTATCAATTTGTATATAATAACTGTTATATTTGAATTTCGAAACCATACAGTGGTTTTTTGTTTTTGAATTTAAATATATCTGTACGATCGTCCGACGTTCGTTATCGCATTTCGGGATTTACGACTCCTAATGCGATGAAGATGTCCGACAATCTCACCAACTACATATTAAGAGTTAATCGCGAAACGAATGTTCCTTAGAAAGCATGTGATGTACGTAAATAAAATGTTTATTATAATGTTAACCGTGCGTTAATTTTAATTCGACCTATAACAAAACCATACTATCCGGAATCAGCTAATAAAGCATATCACGGTGCAAAACGGTGATGGATAGTTGGTGAGTTATAGGTCGGTCATGACTCAACGCACGTCGTTCACGTGTCTCGCTAGCTAACAAAAGAAAAAAATTGTTATAGTCAAAGCGGGCTATATCGGCGACGTTAGTGTAGACACGTGCGAGAACAGTTGCGGACGACTGCAAGTCGAGTATATTTGGGTAAGTTTTTCGATTTCCTATATTTTATAACATTATTCCTTGTATGCACAACCCGAGTGATATTTCTCAAAAGATTTCATAAATTAAAAAGCTAAAAATAGTACCTCGTATCGAAAAATACCGAAAAATCGAGAATTAATTTCCCAGTGCATTTAGAAAGGAAATTATACCGTTGGCAATTTCACGGTTATCATAATAAAAAGCACAATGAGCGAGCTGCTAAATCTAATCGCGTGACGAGGGTAACTAAAAGCGTCAGTAACGAGGTTTTGGAAAATACTGAAAACCGAAAATATTGTTATTCTCGAAATAAAACTAAAAAGAGAAAAAATATAAGAAATATGGAACGAATACAAAAATTTCAAACGGCAATAGAATTAATAGAAAGTGCAAATATTAATGACCAAAATATGTATCTAGAAGAATTTGAAGGATCATTTTTTGGAGCAATGGCTACAGCGAAAGGTTGAGCGACGCAAATGTCAATGAAAAAGGAAGTAACATATATTTGGAAAGAAATACCTCGTTAAAGGGCGAGAGAGATATGAGAGATACACTCAATAGCGGAAGTATAAGCGAAAAGATACAGACAGCGATGTTAAATCGAATGGTACCACCCGTAAAATTGGCAGCATTAAGTGTATCTACATTTTCCGGAGAATATCGCAAATGGGCCGCCTTTCAGGATATATTTGAGGCGCTAATCCATAATAATCAATACTTATCTCAAAATAAATTTTTTTTATTTGCGTTTGGTATTTTCAGAAGACGCGCTGAATTGCATTAGATGCTTGGGGACTACGTCCAACAATTATAGCATAGCATGGAACGCATTAGTATCTAGATACAATAACACAAAGTATTAGTCCAAGCTCTTGTGAAATCAATTTTTGATCTTGAAATAATGACAGGCGAATTTGCAAATAAATTAAGGCAATTTATAGACGCGTTAACATACACGAGCACTAGAAATTTTAGGATATCAGCCGTAAGATTGGGGTCCTTTATTGGTACATTTAATCGTAATAAAATTAGATAAAAATACTTTGCGAGAATGGGAAACAAATGTGCTAAAAGATAACGTAGCAACTATTACCGATATAATCAATTTTTTGAAGCGAGATTTAAAGTATTACAGGCAATTGAAATGTGCAGAAATATAAGTAGTAGTAATATATCCTTATTTAATAATCAAAATAATAAAAACACGCACGAACGTTCGTCCTTCACAATAGCCAATTTAAATACAGGGTGTTTTATTTGTCAATTACCACACACGGTATATAATTGTCCCACTTTAATGGCACTGGCAGTATCAGAACGAATAAAATAGGTAGTAGATCAAAAGATGTATAAATTGTGTCTACGGCCACACACCGCGAAAAAAAGTAACGGAAAAAACTATTTTCTATGTTTTAAACTGTACAATACGGTATTGCATTTAAACAGTCACGCGAAAATAAGAAAACCTGAAGAAGAAAAGGATAACGCTGATTCGACGAAACAAAAGCAAGTACCAAAGGAAATGCATCAGTGCGTACGTCTCCACGTAATCGTATGATCAAGTACTATTATCAACCACAGAAGTAAATATACGTAATGAATACGGAGACTCAGCTATCGGTCGCGTGTTATTAGATTCCGCATCTCGGTGTAATTTTATAACCGAAAACTTGGCGCAAATATTAAAATTAAAAAGGCAATGCGTATACCACACGATATTACGAATTGGCGGTGCGGAACAAGCAGTAAGGTCAGCGGTCACAATAACAATTAACTCACATTTTAATAATTTTGCTTTAACAGTTTCATGTCTAGTAGTTGCAAAATTTACAAATATATATTATATATATTATATAATATAATATATTATATTTGTATATAATATATAAAAAATAGGAAGTGATTGCGTCATACCGGCCAAAATCGAACTAGCCGACACATCATTCAAACGTCTACGAAAAATCGATTTGTTACTAGGCACTTGTCATTTTTTTTAAATACTATGTGCGGGTAAAATGAAACCAACAGCTTATGGTCTAATATTTTAAGAAATACAGTTGGGTTGGATAGTTTCGGGACCAGTGATGTCGGAAAATATCGACAAACAAAATGCAAGAAGTTATAATTATCATGCGGCAGAAATAAGTATGGAAGATAATTTAGAAAAAATGATTTCAACGTTCTGGCGATTAAAATAATTTGGGAAGAAGGTACCATCCACTTACAGAGGAGAAAAAACTATAACAAAATTTTTGAAAAAACGACTAAACGAAAAGAAAACAGAAGACAACATGACAGAAGAAAAAAATGGTGGACTTTCCCAAAGATCGCATAATCCCATCGCGCCCGTTTAAAATCAGTGGGGTGGATTTCGCGGGCCCACTAACGATCAAAGAGAGCTTAAGAAGAAATGCCGCAATAATAAAAGGGTATGCGTGCATTTTCGTATGTTTTGTTACGAAAGCAGTGCACATCGAAATTGTAGTCGATTTAAGTATAAAATCATTTATAGGGGCGTTAATTCAATTTTACGAACGACGCGGTAAATGCACCACAATATACTCGGACAACGCAAAAAATTTCATGGGGGCGAATCGGTATCTTAAAGAGATCTACGAAATATTTCAATCCAACAAACATAAAAACTACGTAAACAAACAATTGACAAAGGAAGGCGTTGAATAGATTTATTCCGGCACGTTCACATCACTACGAAGGATTGTGGGAGGCGGCGATTAATCGATTAAGTCAATGAAAAGTTTGTTATTTCGGGTTCTCGGGGAATCATATTTAACGTATGAAGAACTGAGTACTATACCTACTCAAGTAGAGTATATTCTCTGATCCATCTGACTTATCCTATCTAACACCCGCACATTTCCTAATCGGGGACTCTTTTATGGCGTTACCTGAAAGAGATAAAACTCTTAAACCATTCATAACAATAAGTTAGATCGGTGGAGGCATGTATAATAATTTTCACAGATACTGTAAAAGCGTTGGAGTCGCAAATATTTCGCACAAGTGCAAGAACAAGCGAAATGGGCTAAAGAAATGGGCTAAAGAAAAGGGCCCTAGGGTAGATATTAATTTCTTATATTAGCTTTATTATATTCTTTATATTGGCTCGATAATTCTTATTCGATTTGAAAATATGCCTCCACTAAAATTGAAAATTGGAAGAGTGATGGACGTTCGGACTGGTAACGACGGGGTGTTCGGTCCGCGGTCGTAAAGGCAAAAATCGGGGACGTTATTAGGGCTGTGAGACAATTGTGTCCGCTACCATTTGGAAAGACTGTGTAAAACAATTCCAGATAGATATAATTAATTATAAAAAATTTTTTTTTTCATTTTTCTGTTATATTTTTGTAATATATATTTTCTGTATGTTATTAATGTTGAAAACAATGTTTCAAGGTGGGCGGTGTACGATCGTCCGGCGTTCGTTATCGCATTTCGGGATTTACGATCTCGAATACGATAAGGATGTCTGACGATTTCACCAACTACATATTAAGAGTCAGTCGCGAAACGAATGTTCGTTAGAAAGCGAATGTTATACGTAAATAAAATGTTTATTATATTGTCAACCTGTTAACTTGTTAATTTGACCTATAACAAAACCATACTATCCGGAATCAGCTAATAAAGCACACCATGGTGCAAAACAATATGAAATTGTATAATAAATTATATTGTAATCTAACAATTATAAGAAGTATCAATTTCTTCCTTCGCAAATTCCAAAATTGTAATAAAAAAAGAAAATTCAATAAATTGCAATTACGTATTAGAAAATAAAAATATTGGTAAAAACGTTTTATCCGAATTTGTAACGCTTTTTACGAGCATTATTTAAAGAGTTTTAGTATTTTATTTAACCACTCTATTAATTATTAAAACGTTTTGTTTGATGTGATACACATGTATTGGACACAGATGAAATACGATGCGCAAACATATTAGATTCTCATTTCATATTCCTTTGACAATAATTAACTATAGGTATATAACATATTTAAAGCAAATTCGCCAAATAACTTTCGTAACGTTAATTTGCTAAATGCGCGTACATTGTTTCATGGTATTTTAATACCGAAATTATTTATATACACGTGTGTTCAGGAATTACATTGTATGAATACAATCTACAAAATAATTTGAAAAGGATATTCGTCAAAAATTTAAGCACGAAAGATTGTTAAAGGAATTTAAAGAATGTTTTTATTCTTTTAATCGAAAATTGGTCACGTATTTATTAAAATGCGCACAGCGACACGAAATTTTTGAAAACGGATAAAACTATTTTTAAAAAAACGACATATGTTTTGAAAGGTCGTAAACGGTTCATTATGAATCTGCAAAAATTATCAGAGCCGTAGACAAAATGACGAAGAAGAGTTTATTCAAATACGCAATTAGTCGATTTACTATCTATATCCGATTGTCAATGTAACACCAATAATATATGTACTATGATAGAATACATAATAATACAGAGAAACCATAGAGCAAGTGTCTGAGGTGATTTACGTTCAAAAATAGAGGCAATAGCGAACGCGTGCAAGTGTCGTCAACATTGAAAATGATTAATGGAATGAGAACGGCTGAATATCGGAGATGACACAGCACATATATTTAGCCCCCCCCCAAATTCAGGTCTAAGTACGCCACTATTGTGCACGTTAGTAGCATGAATCGTATAATCTGTGAATTATATAAACAATTTACATAATAAATAACAGTAATAATGCTTACGATTAATCATAATGTCGATTATTATTGGTTCACTGTATTTCGCTGAAAACATTTTTTTGTCAACAAATAGATTTAAATTACAAAGTAAAACGAGCGTTTAAAACAAAATTTCGGCATTAACTACACGACGATGAAAATAATAATCGACGTACTAATTATGTCGTACTGACGTGCACGCTCACTTTTGAAATGCATTTATACTCACAAACTCCATCCTTAATATTTCGTTCTAACGTTCTATTTCCATTTCTCTACAAGTATTTTTTTTAAATCACCTATATAATTTACCGATAATATTTACGCACCCTATAATCGTTTTATTTTAAATTACTCTTAAATTTTGAACTCTTCTTTCCTCCTCCTCTTTCGTTTTACATTTAGACTATTGTCATACTGCCACTATACGCTACACTATTGTCGTTACATTTACGTATTATCACTTCGTACCTATTGTGTTGGACATCTATCCGTTCATTACCTAATACTGTGGAAGACTGTCAAATAGCGGTGTGAGAATACAATCCCGCAGTAGTGTACACGGCAAATTGTTCGTGCTTCAAAGTTCGCCGGGAATCCCAATTATTCGCCAACGAATATATTTCAGATAAATAGCTTTATTTAATTATCTTTTATAATGCGTAGCTTTTATTTAAAAACGTTTCTTCACCAATACAGTAGTATGAATATAACAATTATTCATAATTTAAAAATGTATAAATTATTCGTCATTAACATAATTAAAAAAACATTTTGAATTCAAAATCAATCAGTTTTAGTTGTTAAAATAACTTAATATTTTTTAAAGTTTTCTCTACCTCTCTATATATATTTGTAATTTTAATTGGTAAATAATATAAACGTGCATAGGCCTATAAATAATACATAGGTAAAACAATTATTAACAGTTTTAATAAATAATACTGTTATTTATTAATTAATATAAATAATATTAATTAATAATATTTAACTATAGCTAAATATTCAGGGATTTGGTCAAAAATAAATGATTTATTTAAACCTTAACTATGGATAGACGACGATGTGCATTTCAATTTTATATCAAAACTATAAGACGCGCGTATAGTAAATGTTTTTGAGAACAAGTCTATAAGTAACCTTTATATATAATAATATTGGCTTTTTCCCAGTATAGAAAACAAAAATGCTCCACCCGTAGTATGTCAAATAAATAAGAACGCACCGAAAATAGAACAAGGAAACTACAGCCCATCCCTTAAGATGGCGTTACCATGGTCCACAGCGCGTTTTCCGGAAAACAGTTAAATAAACAATATAAATTTATTTCAAATTGATCTCTACTGTTAAACGGGCAATAAATCATAAAATTATGATTTTTTCGAAAAACTTATATGTACCTATACAGGTTCATAAATTATCAAATGCGCGCAGCTTGAAGCGTTGAGAGGAGATAGTTAGATGTAGTTATTTTTATTGCTGTCAACACATAAATTCTATATACGTTTTCCTTCCGTCGTTCTTGAGAAATCCGACAAAAACGATGCCATATACATTATTTATAACAAAAAAGTATTAAATTTAATTAAATTCGTTTAAAATTAATTAATTTTCCAAATATTACCAACAAATTCTATAAAAAGTGTAAATTGGAAAAAATATTGTAAAAGTATACTCAATTAGATCACAATATTCAAATATATTAATTGCAAAATTCAAAATAAATTTAATCGAATAACCAAAACAAATAATAATACATAATTACCTACACAATACGTTATAAAGAATTTGAAATATCACTGATTAAAAGACGAACTGTTGTAAATGACACTTTAAATTAAGTTTGTTTCTTATAACAAACTGATTATTTTTTCACAATTTATAATCGAAATATTTTTAATGTCTGTTGCCATTATCATTTTAGAAAATGTATTTCTAAGATAATATAGATAACAATATTTTCTAGTATATGCAATGAATATTTATTGTAACCATCAAAGATTAATTTTTTTATTTAATTATGTATACAGTAAAAAATGTGAGAAAAATTATTAGTTTTATTGTTGTAAATACTTTTTTTGAAAAGTTTAACTATTTTATATCTAAAATACTTATTTAAATTTTTTATATTATACAATTTATACGTGTTATTATATTAAGAAGAAGTATTTTTTTAATACATTAGTATTGTTTGAATCTTCGTTATCATATAAATACATTGTCTTTTTTATTTTTGTAAAAATGTACAGATTGACCGTACTACAACAATTGTTTTTCAAGTTTTAACCATTGATATTATTAAAAGAAAAGAGATTAATCTTTAATTTACTAAAGAATATGAAAAGCAACATTATATTTTTCATTTACATAGCAATTGCAGTACATATATACGCAAGACGAGGGCATTTTTTTATGCACAAAACTCTTCACTCGGAAAAACGATATTCATTTTTGTATGAAAATAACAATTTTCACAAATAAACATCATTATTATAATTTATAACAGAATATAAAAGTTTCGTTAATTCATACTGTAAACACAACAAATAAACATCGCTCTATTCTTCGAAAATCTTTTTAGCATATAAATCGTTTTGGAATAATTAATAATAAAACATTGAAAATAACTAAACATAATAATAGACATTTGAATATATAGTAAATATTTTATAACACACTTTCTAATTTCGTACTACACGGTTCATTCAATGCCCACAATTTTAAGCCTCAATTTTTCTTGAATTTATAATTTTTGTATAAAAAATAAATTTAAAAATTACAGAACTCACCGAAAACTAATTTAACTTTTCAAAAATATTTATTTATTTGCAAAATTATTCCAAACAAATAAAAATAAAAATTAATATAAATAACAATAATTAATCTTCTTTAGTATAATATATTTTAAACCATTTTTCAACATTTATATAATATATATAAAGTTTTAGGTCGTCAATTTTTGATCTCCCACCAATAACTAATGTTGTTCGCGTTGTATTATAAAGAAACGAAATAATAATTTCGTTTATTACAAAAGATGATCAATATAATGTAAAATGCATATTATCTCAGTAAATTATTGGACTTACTAAAGAATATATTTTTCCAAAAATAACCAATCCACTATAACCTCATATATGGATGTGAAATATTTCTTTATCAAACATTTAATATATAAATAAAAGTGAATATTGAACAATCAGTTTATTATTTATGAGTAATTAAAGTTAGGTATATAGGAAAAGGGAGTGCGGAAACACAGGAGAGTAATTTTTTATAGTCTCCCGTACTTTACGCAACACTATCCAAAACTTTTAAGTATTAATAAATAATAGACTGTCCGTTCAATAATCAATATATTTCAACGACACTTGCGCATGTATAAAAAAATTCTGTATTGCGTCGAAATGCGAAGTTAAAAATATAGGTTACGACAAAAAATATTTCAACAAAGCCCAAATCACGATTTATATCTTTTTATAGAATATTTGGAACATGTTTCGACCTAAAAATGCAATACTCAAATATACAATAACGGTATTATTATATAAATTTTAATACACATTTTTATAGAATTTCTTCGAAACTCGAAAATTCACATTTAATGAATAATTATTAGATATTCAGAAATTGAAGAAATATTCATAATCGTCACGTTATTTTCACATACAGTACATTTAAGCTGATTTTGGAATTATTCCAAATATTAGGGTATTGAATACATTATCAATGTATATATAATTATTGAATATCATTATCACGATCGATATATAGATAAATTGAAACATTTCGATAACGATTTTTTGTAATTAATGTTTGTGGCCTGGTCGACTAAACATTCGCGTTACACAAAAAATTGCGCTGGGAACGTAAACAAGCCCGGTTTATCTTACCTATAAACGAATACCAGAAAGGTAAGCAATAACGTAAACATAAATGAGAAGAAATTATGGCCCGAATCGACAACAATAAAAAGGCTAAAAACATTTAGAAAAGTGGTACTAATATTATAATTTTGTATATTTCGATATCATTTATGCTTATATATAGTAACTAGTTTTTAATATCCTTGAAAAATAAACGGCGTTAATATCAAACCACTCGATATTAATACTCGATACAAGATAAACGACTTCGGATTCCATATAAATTATTTAAAAATGTATTTTTACAAATTATTAACCATTAATTATTTAAATAAAAGAAAAACAAAACGACAAGGGAAAAAAGATCTTAGGTTAATTGTATCATATAAACTTAAGTTTTAAGTTTTAACTTTTTCAATATAATCGAATTAATTTTAACTTTTTTGATTAAGTTCAAAATATTTTGTTAATTTAAGTTGAGCAAGTACCTCTATATTATCAATAACGTTGATACTATCTATAATTCACGGGATATCCCCATAATTGAATATACTAGAAAATCAATAACTTGGATAAAAATATCCTAAGATATCAATACTTCGTAGGGTTATAAATATCCTGAGATAAATATACTTCTAACATCTTCCCATTGAGAGGTACAAATATCCCTAGCATTTATTACCGATGATATATTCTAATGATTTTACACTCATCGGAAGTTATTTATTTTCCTAGGAAATTTGAACCTCCCTCCGTATAGTATATATATGCAATCCAAATGTCCCATTTTTCGATTCTTTGTCCGTTGTTATCCGGGGAATCTTTAGGACACTAAAATGTCTCATTTTCAATAAATAGGCGAAAAAAAATGAAAAATAATTATGATCGACGAATTATTTTCACTTTACTATTTTTACTATATACCTATGACGGTGAAAATTATCATGACTGTGTAAGGCACCAGCATGGTATAACATATTTTTGTTTCTAATAAAAACGAATTATTATGGGCGAATAATTTTTTTGTCATCTCGATTTGACCTAAAAAATAAATGATGGTCACCCCGGGTATATATGATCGTTAATGATGGTAATAGTATAGATGCGTTCAAGTAATTTATTGCCGTGAATACTGTATTAACACCGGGAGCCTTGTGGTAGCGGCAATAGCGAAGGGCTGATGATGTGTGGGATGGACGATATTTCTCAGTATGATTTTCCCGTCACCGTTACGGCCATACGGAATATGTTATATACTTTTTTGTCTCCGCCCAGTACACACTTACGCGTTGTATATGTTTAGTGGGGACGACAGTGGTGGTGGCGGCGACGACGACGACGACCGAAGGAGACAGCGAACAGGCGCCGCCGGGCGTATAAACACTATACGGCGGCGCGACGGCACGACTGCGGCGCCCGACGTTTACCAATACACACACACATCGCCGCCACCGACCATCTTCGTAAATGCCATCGTAATAAATCCCAAGATAGTTCCACTGCTTTTTTTCCTTTCCTGCGTCGCTAATAATTCCATTCGTACGCGTACGGCGTCTCGTCGCATTGTCGTCGTTGTCGACGACTACGACGAGACGGCGACGTGCCTCGCCCCAATCCGCCGTCCTACACCCTCACCCTCCACACACACACTCATCATTATGCACACACCCGGTTCACAAGTCACCAGTCGCCATCAGTCAACAGACCACGATGCCACAGCGACCAGAATAAACGTATACAACAAACAGCTGATTGTTATTATTATTATTATTATTTTAAATGTTAGGGGTAACGTAACACAGTATGGAACAGGCGTATATGTATGTATGTATGTATGTGTGTGTGTGTGTGTGTGTGTGTGTGTGTGTGTGTGTGTGTGTGTGTGTGTGTGTGTGTGTGTGTGTGTGTGTGTGTGTGTGTGTGTGTGTGTGTGTGTGTGTGTGT
>JAIPRN010003085.1:0-24113 GCA_025469175.1 Geopemphigus sp. TES_GeoC_2020 | reverse complement strand
TTTTCGGCGGTTCATCTAACCGCCGTCGTTTTTGGCCGGAACCGAAAAAATCGTTCCCGAGAAGAAGAGAATTGAGGGAAGAGAGCGAATTGTTCGGTGACGACGATTGTCTCGTCGTCGGTCGACGAACGTGTTTTTCCGTATTGTACGCCCGTCCGGAGGAAACGCGGCGTGGCGTAATCGGTCGCCACGATAGTCGCGTTTTGTTTTTTTTTTTGTTTCTTATCTACGTGGCGGTGACGCGTGGTACACCACCAATGTGTTCAGCCTGAATTGCGTTTTTTCGAAACGCAGAATATCGAACCACCTACACACACGTTACGAACTCGTCCGGAGGGAGGGGGCCCCTTTATATTAATGCGCGCACGAAACATAGCACCTCTACCACGTACGTAAGTTACACGAACAAACACGGACGTTAATAATATCGTTAATATTACGTACGATCGTTTCACGCGTATCGACGAAACGTTTCGTGTTTTACTAACGGCGCGAGGTCGATTAACGCTAATGAATGTGTCCGGTAAACCGTTGTTCGGAATGTCGGAAAATTTGAAAAACATTTGTAATCCTACCGGTTACCACCTACCTACCTACCTACCTTACTCTCCCCACGGCGGTGCTACCCTCCCCCACGTGTAATCACGACGAGACGACGACGATTGTGTCTCGTTAAATAAATCGCCGTCACAAGTTTCTCCTCGTATGGCGTCGGCCATTACGAAAATTGCGCGTAGTTTGCTCTTTTACAAACGTGTGTACATATATATTTACACGTGAGTATTGCGCGAAGAAGCGCTAGTAAACAAAACTGGTTTGGATTTTATTTTCGTTAGGTTTGAGCGTAGGTTAGGTCGGATGAATGCGGGACACGCGTTTGCAGACGGTGTTTTGTTATGACGCGTACACAATAGGCGCCTACGTATATATATACTTGGTCGTACTTAACCGTATGGCCGGCACGACGTTTTCGAAAAATATTCGTTGTCGGGGATTTTCGGATTTATCACGGAGCGAGTGTGTACGAGGGTGGGGATCAGAAGCGGATGCTTTTTGAACAAACGACGACGACGAACTCTTTACGACAACCTCGTCGTCCGCGCAGTGTTTCGGCCTGACGAAGCGCAATGACTCCCCCGGAGCTAACGAAATTTCTCCTCTCTCACGTTACCCGGTAGTAAACAATAACGCTGGAACGAAAACGTGATGCAATACCCGCCGATTCTCGGTTGCCGCTGCCGCCATCACGTGACGGACGCCGTCCCGGGCCAACCTTCAAATTTATTTCGCCGCCATACGGCGTCATACACCCATTGTGTACGTATTTTTTTGTATCGTAGGTGTGTTCGCGTTTCCGTTTGTCGTTTATTATAATTTTTTCGCGTATACACGCGTAACGGTAATCATAACGACACGCGAAACCCAGTAAAATAATTCCCTCCTACCCTCCACCTCGCGCCACCACAACACGAATCCCATAATTCTCGTACAACCCGTACAACCGTCGCTATCAGCAGGCGACGGTTCAAAGCCGGATTCGTCTTCCCGATACGACGTTCTATTAAGACGAATTATTGACCGGGCTAGGGGATGTGGCGAAACGAATATCGATAAACGGCGGTTGTGAGGCCAAAATCCCGCCCGGAAAATTGCGCCGAAAAACAATCGTCGTAACGTTTTCAAAACCGGCGTTGTTTGCGTACGTCGTGTACGAACCTCGGCTCGGGGCAACGACCAACTAAAAACGTGCGCTTAGCGACAAATTCGAATAGAAAACGAAACATTTACTATACGACGAGACGTCGTTAATTCACGTCGATCGTGTACTATTAAGGTTATTTCGTTTCGACGGCGTACGGATCGTCGTAACGTGTTTTCGAATAACGTACCGAGGTAATCGGAACGTTTCGAATTTTCGGTTTTAGGTATTTTGATTTTTTATACGATGCCCTACGATATCGCGCACAATAATAATAATATTACTACACACCTACGAGTATCTAAGGCGTCTAAATTGCGAGCGTTACTACGTACTTGGCGCCTTATAAATCGTTTACTATATATATATAATTTAAAGGCCCGTTATTAAGTTTAATTAGTTTTAATTTCTCGTTATTAATCGTTCAAAAAATTATTTATCGACGCCAAAATTGTTGCTTCGCCGCGTTTGTAATTAAAAACGAAAAATTCGAACAAAACGGTTTTTAACGATCCCTGCCACCCTAGTGGGACCGGCTAAAGTTATCGAGTCGATTCCGCGTGAGTGGCATTTTTACAAAATTCTATCGAGACGCTTTTTTTTTATTCGTCAACCCCACATATCGGTCTTACGCGAATAAGTGCAATAACGGTCCGATAGGTTTTCCGGTACTGTGCGTTTTTTGTATTTTTAAAACCGGTTCTTAACTCTTTATCTTCCAACGTTGTTTATTTAAATATTCAAGACGAGCGAATGACATACGAGTTTTGTGTTTCCGGTTTTTGGGCGAGCACTTCAAGTTGTTTAATTGGCTACGCGTAATTTTGCGCTCACGTCCCCTACGGAATTTATTATTAGACGAAAATTCGACTCTAGTGTTATAAGGTGGGTACGCCACGTACGTGCGGGATTATCGTCGTATACACGTTTCGATAACGTTATAGTATTTTATTCGTGCTCGAAAAATATCGTCAAATTTATTAAAAATAACGCCAAAAACGTTTTACGAGCCTCGAAAATAGCGATCTAATTTTCGAAATTATTTTACGACGCTTTTTACGCGTCTAACCGCGACGGCGAGGGGTTTATATTCCGTACGTTCGAAATAACTTGGCCGTATCGGTACTTACGTGTTTATATTGGCGTCGATAATTATCATAAAAAATTATACGCGTCGCGTTCTATTTGTTTCGCACGAGCGACGAAACCATTGTAAGTAGCCTCGAGTTAGTTGCCCTTTAATTTCCTCCTAACCGCCGAACGTTTATGACCGCGCCCGTATATAATGTACGTTTACAACGGGCGAACTTGGCCAATAATAATAATAATACGGCGACGAGTGTTTCCTTTCCAATTCAAATACGAAACAATTATCGGCCGAGAGGTAATTACGGACGACGGCGGCGGTACGTCGTTTACGCCAAACGGCGATATTACGATATACTAGTGAATTGACCTCTTTTTACCGTCTAACGCTCGTCGTAAAATAATAATAATAAAACGTACATATATATTATCGATACGCGTTTCCGGTTGGTTTTATTGTTATCCGACGTCCACGGTGGTGATCTCATACAGGTAATTCGTCTATCAATCGTTCGAACGTAATACTACGTCCATTGATTTCATTATTGTGTTCGTTCCGCACAGATAACGAAATACGTTAACGCGTATTTATGTATTCTGTATCTGCGCGCGCGTACGATTTTATTATTACGTCACGACCAAAAGGCTTTTACCGCCGGTTTTATTTGTGAAAAGTATCGTCCCTTGGATCGATTCGTTCTTCGCGTTCTTTTCACCTTGGCGCTTGTTCGTTATCCAAAAATATCGCGCCCCGCTCGGTAAACGTTTTGACGACCGTCGTATACGTTCTCTTAGAATCTCGCGATACTACGGTCTGTGTACGTAACGCTCCCCGTATTTCGCCTCGGTACACATTCTCGAATAACGTTCGCGGTTCCGCCGACCCGTCGTTTTCGTATAATTTTTCCGAAAAAAGATATTGTCGAATTCCAGACGACGCGTCGCTTATAATTTTTAAAACCATTTTACCCCGTTCCAGCGTATTTACCACGCCGCGGTTCCTCCTTTCGTTATTCGTTCGAATATACAAATGTTTCGTCGTTGGCCGCCGCGACGGGTTTCGCGATATTTTCGATAATTCTAAACTATTTTCACGACGTCGACGATATTACGTATCCGTTTTCGGATCTGTTTGAATTATACGTGCTTAGGAACTAGTCTTATCCGGCGTTAGTGTAGGTCCGGTTGAACGTTCGATTAAATCTCGTTCGGAAATAACGTTTTTCGGTTTCACGCGCGACCGTCACGTCTCGTTCGACGAAGAAACACGTTCACCCGTCCAATACGTAGTTTTGACCGGTAATTTCGGACGATCTTTCGTACGGCGAACGCCGCGCGCGACCGACCGATGGTTCGCGCGTGGCCCGCGACGGCGGTTCGCGATATCATCGTCTACTATTAATAATACGCGTCCGCGCGTGCTACGAACCGCGTATCCGCTAATCCGTCGGCTAACGTTTCGTCCGCTGCGACGGTCCGCGGGTTCTCTGTACGATCGCTGACGGTGTGTGCGTCGTTGGTTCTCGGTAATTTGTTCGCGAAGTTAACGCGCAATACTAAAACGCGCGCGCGTGTATATTAATATCGTGTTTTTCGAACGCGCGTTTATTTTGCGACGATTCCCCACAATTTCATCTTTCACGGACGCGAAATTGCGCCGTTCGTTCGTTCGTCTTGGCATAGTTCGGCCGCTTACGTTTCACATTTTCTCGTACCCGTTGGTATACACCGTGTAACGTATCGTCCGCCCGTCCGTGGTCCTACTATTTTACGACACTAAAGTCGCTTCGAAGTCTGGCAGCCAACTAGTTTTTGTCTTGTACGGCGTGGCGCGCGATTTTCCTCGTAATATTCTTTCTCGACGCGCGCGTACTACATTTTAACATTTTTACATTACACTCGTGTTTATGCGCGCGCGTACGTGACATTCGTTAATTCGTGATTCGTTCTTTAACAAAAAAAATAACCTCTCGGGCCTACATATTCTACGCTAAGATGTCGTTGTTGTTATTGTCGTCGTTTGCCGAACGTTACTATCTCGGTATCGATTGCGTAAACTATGCGCCCGTAATATTATCCGCTAAGTGAGTAATATCCCTCCCTTCCCCCGGTGCGTTTGAATTTATACGAGTTTCGAAACGAAGTTTTTCGATTTTCGAAATCGTGCACGTTAATCGGTGACGTATTAACGACGGGGTAAAACCTGATAAAGCACCTCCCCTCGAAAATTTTTAGGAAGAATTAATTTTTCACGAGATGTATATTTTTAGTCAATAAACTAAAATATTTTTAAACTTTAATACGCCTTATAGTATAACGCGTTAATAAAAAAACAAATTATCTATTAAAGTTTATATGTTTTGTTTTCTTAGGGTCGTCCGATGTATTTATTTAAAAACCCTTCCCCAAAATTTCGGTTAAGTACGCCACTGACGTTTATATATATATAGTTAAGCGTTATAACGCGTGCGCGAAAATTACGTCGAATTACGCGTTACAAACCGCTTTGATCGTCCCGCGTGTAAATGAACAAAGGACGTACTCGTACGTGGTGTTCGTATATTTACGTCTGTAGGTCGAAGTGGTTGGGTGTAACCGCGCGGTGTTTAATTAATAACAACGACGTGTTCGATAGAGTTCGAAGCGATTTTAGAACGTTTACCGTCAATTTCGGGACCGTATAAAAAAATAAACCGCCGTACAACGCTAATTCGGAGGATACGTTTCCTTCGATACCACCACCGCGCACTGTGGATCAAAATCGGTCCGATTAAGCGGCGTATTTACTCCGGTTTCGTATTTCGGAGCGCCGAAGCTCCGTAATATTTTGAACCGAACCCGTCGTCACCCGGTTTTGTCCCGGCATTCGCACTTTCCGGGACATACGTTACACGTCCCAAACTTAACCTTACGTACTTGGGAACGGTCTTCTTATCGACGGTTTTCGTTTTATCTCGTGTACGGTAGTGGACCGTTTCGAACACGGCGTTTACGGTTACGTTTTAATCGACGCTAAACATATTAACGCGATAATATAAACGCATCTGTCGTCGGGACTAGTCGATTATTATTTTCGTAAGGTTGTCTCGAAAATCGCGCTTGAAGTGGCACGCGCGTCGTATGTGCATAGTCACACGAATAAACGAGCCCGTCCGAGGTTATTTTCGCGGACGTTGAACATCGTAAACGCTGGGGATTGTGTCGTTTGTCTTCTCTAGTCCGCACTTTTTTCTGTGCCTAAGAAATTTTTGTTTCCTTTATTGTACGCGAACGCGTCGTTGACGGAGGCGGTAGGAAGGTTATTGTTATTATTTTCGGAGAACATTTCTCGGGCGTGTTCGCGTCGCATATACCGTATTGGCGGCGGGTAGCGCGGTAATAATATCGCCGTGGTACGGTACAGATTTCCGGTGTTACGGTTTTGAAACGAAAATTAATTTCGCATTGTTTATATAGTACAGCATATATTACCCGGCTTATAGTGACGACGTGGTCGTCGTCGTGGTAAGTAATAATTAGGCGACGGTTGGGTTAGGTGACCACCAATGTAGCGATCACGCGTGACATATCACTAACATTTATTAGTAGAATACTAATTCGTATCCGGTCGGCCGCGTCTTACAAACGATCCGAACCGAATTCAAAGTTCTACGATACGTTATGACGAGCGTAAATACCCCGCGACGGTTGGGTTTTCTCTACGTCACATTAATATATTGACGAACGCGGTCGTCTCGTGGCTGTGTGGCGGTATATGTGACACACGGACGAACGTCGTCTGCTGACCTCATGTACGCTCGTATATATGTGCGCCTCGGCGTAACGTAATATGTATATATATATATATATATACGCCGAATGTTATTTACAGGTTCCTTTTCGAATCGAACGGCGTAGTACGTTTTTTAATGTATGCGCGCGCCTTACAGAAACGAATTCATTAAACCGCTCGCGGGAAACGCGTGTAGACCGCATTATCATATTATATGATATGTGCGCCACTCGCGACAGCATCGTCGGAAAACGGGTTTTCGGTCCGCGTTTCCGCGTGAATAATTTTACGGAAAGTGGAAAGCGGGGCTGTTCCCCGTCGTTTATAAACGAGCACTATTACTACTACTACTTAGGCTCGGTTTTTTTTTTTTTTAATTTTCGACTTTCGTACGCTGCACGGCCTACGGAATTCCGTGGCGACGTTGAACGTTTCGTAACCGTGCCCGCCGTTAAGTAGTAGTAAGCCGGTGACGAAAAACTCGTCCGAAATACGAGAAAGTATGAACGCCCGTCATTTTTTCTTTCTCTCTATAGAGCCCGTACGAGTAATTTTTTTTCGAAAATTCCTCGCGCCCCGTGTAAATAAAACCGGTCGGATTCACGCGCCAACTCGAGAACGTATTTTTATATATATATATATACGGGCGTTTTCTGTTTTCCTATAGGCCAAGAAGCGTGTTTATATATGTATATATACATACGCACACACACGCGCGATGGATGTATGACGCAATAATATCGAAGTCGATGGAATACAACCTAACGAATAATAACCTACTTAGTTTTTACGCCACGATGACGTCTGAACAGTAATAGTCGCTCGTTATCGTCCGTGTTATTCGTTTCTTTTACATCAGCCACGATTCCGAGTAACGCGTAAATCACCGTTAAATAAAATAATAGATATGATTCGCACGCGCGTACATACGCGCTATTATTGTAACGCTGTTTGTCCCCGTAATAGTAATCCGCCGTCTGGGATTAGAAATGGACGACACCGCGCGCGCGCGCTTCTGTATTGTCCCCGGACACGAAAACAAACGTAACGCGCGCGTCAACTCATCCGCGTAACGACGGAAAACAAACATACAAAAAAAAACCCACTCGTGATCGAGAAATCATTTCGAAGTGTTCGCCTCTTTACGTCGATTGTTGGCGGTAGTAATCCCCGCGCACGCGGTTCACGCGATAATACCACTTTTGCGCTTAAAAGGCTAGGCAAACGAATCGCGTTTTCGTTAATTTTATCTTCCGCGGCGTTACGCACACGTTCGAGTGTCCGTTCAATAATCTATTCGGATTTTCCATATATATATATATGTTAAACGTTTTTATCTATCGAGCTTCGTTATTAAACGTGTTTTAAACGTCGAAACGATTAAATTTCAATTAACTCGTTATATCTATACACGATATGGGTATTTTATATAAAGCGTTTAGCGCTGTACGTATATTCCTTATTGGAAACGAGTAGCCCCTCCCTGTCAAAGGAATTCAAGTTTTATTCCGTTTTCCTAAACGAAATATTATCTACGTTAAGCTGTCTTCTAATACCTCACAAAATGGATTTAGTTTAAGTACGGCGATTAAAATATCTGAACGGTTTCCGACGAATTTGATTCATGGTCATGTCATCCGTACGGGCCGCGCGTCGAAATATACGAACACCCCGAACAAACAGAAATTACCTACCTACGCCCGGTGTCGACGAAATCGTAAAACGTGGTGGTCGTCTATGGTGACCGATGACGAAACGGCGTTCAAACCGTTACCGTTCGTTGGCCAAAAGGGATTAACGGTCGGAAACTGAGACGAAAACATTTGATCAAAGTAGAAAACACCCCTCGGAACGTGTTATATGCCGACGTACGCGAAGACCGATTGTTAGTGGCGTTACGTAGTGAATACAGTCGGTTCAAAACTACGATTCGAATTCGTACGTGTAATTACGTTTCCTTCTCGTTGTGTTTCCCGTAAAGAATATAATTTCCGTCCGGTCTTATCGGAAAGCAAAGCGCGTTTCGAATTTTTTTTCTACCGGTCAATTTTTACGAACGGCGCCTAAAAATACGCACAATATTCCGCTACGCCCATACAACGTTCGCCACACACTCGACGATTATAATTTACGCGGCCGTTATTTGGTCGCGCGCGTTATTCGATAACGTCGTGAAATTACCCGTTTCTATTAAATATCGTACGGTGTTATCTCGTATCGCTTTTTTTCTACGACGCTTTATTAAGTAAATCACTTCGAATAAATCGTTTCAGCGTACTTGTATGTTTAAAGCCTGAACTGATATCAACCGCGTATTAAATAACGCTATCGATTCACTTATCGTACAGGCTACAATTAATGTATCTGTCCATTGGAGTATCAATGACATTGAATAATGATTAAGTCGATAACGTCCGACGACAATAACGTAACGCGATAAAAAAAAGCTTTCGCGTAGAGCCTGTTACGCGTATTTCCGAACGTTTTCTGGTGTTTAAGAAGAAAATACTTTTCCGCGCTTTCCGTACAAAAAAAAATGTATCGATCGACTTCGCTGGCCATGGATTCCCGTCCAAATACAAATCAGAACCCAAAGTCTCGTGTTCGTTACGGTATTGTTCCACGTGTAGTAGTGCCCGTTCGTCGACGACCTGTACACGAGTTCGTAACATTCGACACGTTCGTACGAATTACTCGGACGCGAATAAATCGCGGACGTACGTAATAAATTCGTTTTATGAAAACGTTCGTTTGTTTCCGCGCGACGACCGGGCGTGATAAAAAAGGGTTTCGTTTCGTGGCTCGCGCGAGTCCTGATTAAATAATATAACAGCCGTTGTCGTAAACGCCGGTTGACTTTAGTAGACGGATGTGGGGGGAGGAGGTTCGGTTTTTTTACGTAAAAACAAATATCGGTTACAATTACCGCAAATATATACGTCATTTTAACAATAATTCATAATACTCGGCGTGTGGCCCGTGTACGTGTGTTTCACAATACGGTATGTATACGCGTACACTGCCTACGCGTAGCGTAATAGGTTAATAAGTTCGTACGGTTTTTATCGAAACGAAAAACGCGAGTTTTTACACCTCGACCGTAGTTTTACATAAACCAATCGCGGTAATTACTACGCGTTTTCCCGGCGGAACTTTTTACCGGGTGCGTTTACTATCTATCGCGCGTGTATAGGAAATCGTTTTTTGGAAAATATCCAATTTCATACGACACCGCGGTCGCTGGGCTGTGACGTTTCGTATAATATAGCAGCGCGGTACGTTCCGACAAATTCTCGTTATTCGTTCACCCGCGTACGGACATACACGCTGTACGCGACAACGACGGGAAAATAACTTTCCGTCCGCGTCGTCGAACTCGTACAAAAGCCGTGATATCGCGTGCGTGTGGTAAGGCCGTGTAAGTACAACAACCCAGTCGTATTATACACGAGCGTATAACGCGTTTACACAACACACAACACGGTCGTTATAATAGACGAAATATTATAATTTTAACCGAACTACGATCTCACTATATACCCACACACACACACATATATATATATATATTTAAACTTGCTTTGTGCGCGTATTTACTGCGTAATAAAAGAAATCGGAAAACGTTAACGGGCTAACAATAAGTTAGTTAGACGACACACGCGCGCGTGTGTAATCGTATAAGTTTATACTTGATTAATCGGTAACGCGCGTTATTAAATACGAATATTTTGACGTAAATTTTCCGTTTTTATAAAAAGAAATAAACACGAAATATCGCGTTCTTTAAGTTGATACTTTTTAATAACGAAAAACGAACGCTCGTGTATTATTATTATATCTGTTTATGACCTACCCGGGAGATCACGCGGTGTGTGTGTGTGTGTGTGTGTCAGTATCGGCTATTGGTCGTTTTGGCGATGCGTAAACGAATTAACGACGACGCGCCGTCGCCTCGAGTTATATAGGAACGTCGTCGTATAACACGCGGTCGGACAAACGGGAAACGTCCGTTTCGCTCGAAGAATATCGCGTGCCGTAAAATCATACGCGTGTTCGGGTACGTTTTGGGCAAATTTCGTTCGTTACGCGAGAGTGTTTTTGGGATTAAGAAAAATCGGCGCGTTCGTGCGCAAGTTGTTTCGTTCCGAAAACGTTTCCCATGTAGACAACCGGCCAAGGTTAAATACGATTCAACACGAAAATAATCGCTCGGTGTCGGTGCGCAAAATATCGGCGGTAGGGTGGTGGGGAGAGGGTTTTCATTTATTTCCGTCGTATTTTTTACGACGACGAATCCCCCTCCCCCCCTCTGGTCCTGAACGCGTTATTTTCGTGCGATATTACGCCGAACGAATTGTCGTCGTCGGATACCCCGGTTTGTTTTATCGACGGAAAATTACACTAACGCGCCTATTATTGTCGGACACGAGATAATAGTGTGTACACACACATCGTGTGTGACGGTCACATTTATCGTTCCCTATTCACGGCGGTCGTCCGTCCGTTCACGGCTAAGCGGTCGTATCCGCGTGTACACGTCGCGTACCACCACCGTAGTTGAATTGTCGCCGTCGGGACGCGAATGTCGAAAAAAGAGAACGACTATTCGCGAGTCGTTAATTTTGTGTATATACGCGCGTGCGTAGGTGCACGAAATAAAATTCGGATAGGAGTCGAGAGAGTCGTCGTGGTTTGGTTGAAGAGGTCGCGAGTAGTTCGTATGAATAATGTAAAGTTTTCGAACGGACTACTGTTTTAGTCCCTTGGACGATGGACGTATTTAGGGCGGGGACGACGGCGCGGTAACGCGATCGCGTGCGTTTCGTTTTCGACGTATTTGATCGGGAAACGATTATACGAACGAGAATCGATATGATGGAATGCGTCGATTTCGGTAGGCATCACCGCCGTCCCCCCCCCTCCACCGAATCAAATAGAACGCCGCGCCTCCGTTATTCGTCAATCGATCGTATTCGAAAACGACGGTCGCCGGTTTCTAGAGAGGAAAATAATTCGTCGCCGAAATACGTTAGGATCCTCGTGACTCGGACACGCCGATATATAACGTATACACGGAGAATGTAATCGCGCCCGTTGATTATTGTCGTTTTATTTTCGACGAAACGGACGAGTCGTCGGACGTCCGGCGGCACGCCGTTTATTTGTTATTTCGATGGTTTCGTTGTTACCGTTTTTCGCGTTGTCCGTCAATGCGCGGATTCTTCCCGTTTACCATACGCGCACTCCCCGTACGTATTGCCGTCGTTTTGGACCGTCCGTCGATAATTATGCTCGTTCGTTTCCGCGATTTCGCGCGCGCGCGCGTGTACGAAAATTATTATTACCGCGCGTGTTTCGTACCCGGGGCCGGCGTTTAAATATCGCGTCTATTATATTCGTCAGTCGTATAAACAACGTCGATTGGTCAGTGGGGGACAGTGGGACTCTCCGTCTGGACTATTTACGTATCGATTATTTGATTATAAGTCGCGTATTTCACGTCGAATTATAGCCGCGCCAAACGGGACTATATTAGTGAACGGCGGGTGGGTAAAACGCGCCGGGTAACGACGCGCGTGTAGGCACCGAACGAGAAGGACGGTAATATAAAAATCCCGCGTGAAATCGTCTTATCTTTTTCTCCGTTAGATAGATAAAAACAATCCGCCCGTCGATAATTATTATTTCCGGTTCAGCGACGTGTACCGTGACGCGGTTTTTCGGTTTATCGCGCGTGTTACGTTTCGTTTTTTGTAGTTGCCGCCTAAACTTATCGACGATAAGGTGTTTTGTGGAATGTCGTCGATATATTTCGTTTTCGTTCGAGACGATTTTCCGTTAGGCGAACTAACGACGAGAAGCGTATGTTTTAGTAGTTTCGGATTGTAGACGAGCCGCTTCCTACCGTACCACTCCTCCCCTCAACCGGTAACCACCGTGTATATATTACACGAGTACGTTACTCGAAAACAACAAATTTACTCGTTTTATTCGTACGTCGAAAACGGGTGTGTTATACACACGAATACAGATATAGAAGGGAATTTCGTAGTTCGAAAAATATCGTCGTAGTACTTAAACGTGCTGGAAGATTCGTTGCGGATAAAATGACAACGTTCTCTCGTCGATATCGTTCGTGGTCCACCGACGTCGCGCGTCTATCGTCGCGACGAGACCCATAATAATCTAGTCCCGGACGCGGTTTAATTTCCCAAATCATCCGGGATTATTTTTTGTTCAAAATTGGTGGGTACGTTAAACGGTTCTTCGCGTCCTTTGCGCGTACGTGTAATCGGTTGTACACGCCGAGTGTTTTTCGAAACGCTAATTCGAGCAGTAAACCAGCGCGCGCCAACGCATTACCGAAAACGGATTTCGCCAGTTCGGAACAATATACGCGCGTGAGTATCGCTAAAGCTACGGTAAAAAGAACCAACGAAATTGCCCGTATAGGGTTTACCGGTAACGTAAACGTTACTATCGCGAACGTGGCCGCCGTCGTACGAGTTAAATTTCCGTAATTATAATACGCTCGCGCGATTCCGTTCCATTCACCGCCGTGTAGTTTCAGGTGTTTTTGTTTATTCGTACGTACACACACACACACACACACACATACATATGTATGCGTACCGACGACGACGACAATTGTATAATATAATAAACAAAGACGAAAAAAGGTACCGTCGACGCGCCCGTATTTGCCGTGACGTATACACACGTTCACGTCGTCGCGATTCTATCGTTCGATACGATTGGACACGTTTGATTTGTCCGACGCGCGTTCGTACACGATTTTTCAGCGGGCGTGTGAAATTACGTTTTTCGTATAGACGTTTCAATAACGCGTTACGACGTCTCGTTGCCGTTAGAATCCGTATACGGGTTCGGCGCCGAGTTTCGTTACGTATACCCGCGTAGTTCGTCGTCGAACGGGCGAACAATTCGAAACGGCGTAGGCGCGTTTTGTTGTTTAAAACCGCTCGGCTTACTTTCGACGACGTACACACGTATTTATAATATCGCGCGTTCGGACGGTTTTTTTTTTATCGCCCGTAATCGAACACCGGCGCGTGCGAATTATCGCGTTTCGACGCGTCGTCGCGGTACTACGAACGTAGTATTATCGTTATTGTAATTTCGCGAGCGTGTATAATACGTTCGCCGGTCAACGGATTATTATACTACTGTTGCCGTCGTCGGGTTTTCGAAACAGTTGGGCGGCCACCGCCGGAGTCCGTGGTCGTCGCGTTTTGTGCGCGGTGCCGTGTTTACAAACTTTTTTTTTTTTTTGGGCGACGGGGTCGTAATAACGAAATAATTTTGAAACACCGACATTATTATTATCGATTAACGAAATCGAAGAAATACTCTCGGTTACAATATTTCGTTTTCTCCTTCGTTACAATCGACAAAATAAACCGATTGTTCGCAATTATATTATCGGCACGTTTCGAATTCGAAATCTTCGAACATTTTCCGTAGTTGGGATAGAAATCCCACCCCTCCCTGCCCATAAATACGCCGCTAGTTGTGTGCGTGTGTTCGTCATTTTTGAGTTTCCTATACCCGGAACGACCTATTGCTTCGCCGGACGTTATTTACGAGTTTAAATTTTACGGCCCGCGTACCGTTCTTTCCGTAGGTAACGTCGCCGACTGTAATTATAATTTCTATTAAGTACGCTCGCGCCGTTACAATTTCGAAGTAAGGCGGCGGTGGGGGCGTGTTCAACGACACCGGCGTCCGTCGAATTTCCACGAATAATTTATCGTAATCGCCGCGCGCCGTACGCGAATACTTAAACGGGACGCGCGCGATTAGTCGCGCCGCGTATTATTTTCGGCATTCCGTGCGGCGTCTCTTCGTTACCGATTATGTGGAAGCGGCCAATTATCACCGTTCTCCCGTCCCGTACCGGCAATTTCCGCGTTTTCTCGTCGGACACGGGACGGCGGAATATAACAATGCCGCCGGTTGTACTCGACGACTATACGGCGATACGGTTTTTCGACGGGTTGTTGCGTGACCGTCCGCAGCGTCGCGCCCACGACATTTCGCGCGTATACGTCAATCGCGTATTATAATATTCGTCCTCCGTCCTTATCGTCATCGCCGCCCGATTTATACTACGGCGTCTCGAGACGGTAAAACATTTCCCGTTTCTCTCGGAAACGAGACGATTTTCCCCAACGACTCCCAAAGACGATCTAAACACACCGTCGTCGCCAAATCGTTCATTGCTCGGTCGAACATTAATCGCGCGGTTATATACGAGGGACAGATAAATAAGTTCAGAACGACGAGCGTAATATTTATTATTTTTGATATTTGTTTACGCTATTGTCGCGCTACCTCGTCCAATCGCCGACGGTTCGTATACCTTTTAACAAATTAATAACGGTTACGCGACGAACAATTATATCGTATCGGGGGTTTTTTTTTTATCGGCCCATCGTTTCCACGATAGACATTTGGAATAGTTCTCCGCCGTCGGTGGTTAGTTGGTACGCGCGACCTATGAGCCGCGAATGCGCACGATGTATACGCGGAAAAATGTTCGACCACATCCGGTTCGCGTAAACGTAAAGCGCGTTTTACTTAACGGTTCGACCGTTTCGGAATACGTAAATATTTTTTAGTTATACACCGCGGGCGCGGAAGCCTCCAACACTCGCATACGCGGGTAAATGTTCATGTACCGATATATTCTCGTGCGTTAGATCGTCTAAAACGAAATAAAATACGAAAAACGGCGTTATTATTTTAACCGTAACGGTTATTCGGTAATTGTTCGTAAACACGGTGTTGTCGGTTGGCGCGACGTGGTGACGAATATGGTTTCGGGGGGGAGGGTTAAAACTTTTTGGCGCTCCGTGTACGCAGCGTGACCTCCGCCGTGTGGGACTTGTACCGAACGTTATCGTCGGTGTTGTTTTAATGGGCGGATTGGTAAGAATCGTGTTTTCGATTCTCGTCGGCCGTTCGAATTTAACGCGAAATTTTACTTCGAATCGGGTTGCGTAATATTGCGTCACCGCGCGTGTTATAATCTCTCGTAATCGATCCACTATCGACATCGATTAGCCGAAGGGTTCTCTCGCTTAGGCGGTTCCGATATTTCGCGCTCGGGTTGAAGTTCGAAACGCGGCCGGTATTTTCTAAGCGACCACACGGCGTCTCATGCGCCGAAGTTTTCTTTCGTTCGTCGGTTATTTCGGATTTTTTCCGTGCGCGCGTTGACCAAAACAGTCGTGGCGTTACGTCACGACGTCAAATGAATTGCCTATACGTTACTCCTTTAACACGTACACGAAATCGTCGCGAAATTACAATTCGTAACTTTCGAGATTTTCGACGAAAAAAAAAACCCGAGCGTATTATTATTGTAAACGATTACCGTACGTGGTACTTTGCCAAACGTGTTAGCTGTCATTTTTTCAAACTCGTACGGCCTCCCACCCGGCATCCGTTGGTGGTTTCACGATTCCGGCGTATTAGTTACGTACCCGCGTTTTTTAGTTATTCCGACGTTTCCGTATATTCGCCGTCGTTCGAAGTTACAAAATGTCGTACGTTTTTCTTTTTACAACTTACGTATACGTTCGGCTCGTTATTATTATCGGGGACAGTTTTTACGTTTAAACTTTTCTTCGGTATCCAAAAACCGTCTTTAGTCGGGCGACGCGAATTATTTTATTCAATTCGTTCGGTAATGGCGCGTATTGGATTTCAATTTCCATAGAGCGCGTTTGGTAGACGGTTTTATTTTACCGTTTTGACATTTACTACGGAAAACCCGAACGCGCGTCGCGGTATTTACGACCTGACCTAGAATATTCGTCTTTCGTATAATAGTTCGACCTTATAGCGAGAGGACGTATCGTCGAATTATCGCGTAATATCGAATTTCGAATTCGAAATTTGATAAAACGTCGAGTACGAATATATATATATCGTTTTGCCGTGATTTGTGTATTCGTTATTGTTCGACATTTGTATTACCGTCGTAATACTTTACGAATACTATTTTAAAATGCGCGCGTGTGTGTACACGCGTCTGTGTAGCCTTGGCCTCGAAAAACTCGGAAAACGTTTCGTTTACGCGAACGCACGGCCGAATAAATAATAATATATAAAATCGATCGACCACGTAGAAACGAAATTCGTAACCGAATAACGACGCTCGCGTTTCAGATTAGGACGTTTCGCTTCGTATTCGCCAAAATGTTTCCGTCACCGTTCGCGGTGGACACTGTGGAGTCGGAACTGCCGGCCCGCGTCACGTTCCTCGCGTAAGCCCTATTATGCGCTTACGTATAGAACCCGTCCAATGTAGTCGATGTATAGCGGCGATTGATGGACGGCGGCGCGGTAAATAGCGCCGCATTTTCGGTTTTTTTAAAAATATCGGCGTTACGGTAATCGCGTCGTCCGCGTAAACGCGATTTAACCCGATTTGCGGGTACGTATTCCCTGCTTCGTACCCGTACTCGTATATAGCGTACCTGGGCGAGGAAATTTTTTCGCGGCACGTTTATTCTCGAATTTAGAGCGTTCGTTCGTCGTCGACGATGTTATTCGAGTAGTTTCCATTTAAGCGCTCCGGCGTAATAATAACGCGCGACGGAACACCTAGCGGCCCGTTTACCAGGTGACATATACGCGGTGTTGTTAACGCGCCCGCTGTCCGACGTGGCGAACGTAATTACGATTACGTGACGAACGATCGAAAGAAAGATTAATCTCGATTAAATATCGATACGTCTCGCGCTAATTGCGCGAAATACGATATTGTTATATAAGGCTCACCGATAACTGCCGATAATATATATATATATATACGTAACGTCGTTGTCGAATTACGCGCGTACGCTAATTCGATTCGACAATTCCCATAGCGCTCCCTCGTCGGACACACTAAAATTCGTACGCACGTTCGTTATACTGTCTGCCGTTGTTTCATTCGCGATCTCTTCTCTGTTCAAAATATACGCCGCAATCGTTTCGTTTTGCCGTAACGTATTAACGTTATTGAGCGGGATAGCAGTTATCGTGAACAATTTTCCGTCATGTTCGCGGTGATTAGCTTAGGTCGTATTGTGTATTATCGCGCGCGTACGTAAAACAGTCGAATTGCTTGGTACGATTGAAGAAGACAAGTTGGCTCGTTTCGTAAATATTCGCCGGAACGTCGTTTTTCTATCGCCGCGGGATTTTCGAGCTCGGGAATTCGAAAGCGGACATTTACCAGCGCCGTTGGTGTGAAATCAGACACGTACTTCCACCCAATGTCCCCGAACCACATCCGATTTCCGGAACGCGTCGTGTTTATCCGTACAATTCGAAAATGTTACGGACGCTGGCCGTTCAGTTACGACGTGTACAAACTTTTGACGTATGATCGCCGTCTATATGCATACACATATATATATATATACGCGAGCGATAGTCGTGTTAAACTTATAAACTCGTCGATTCAATATGTCGACCGTAACGCGACTTTTCGGTCCATTCAGAGATCTTTCGGAATAGCGTCTTTTATAAGACCCTCGTGGACGAAATTCGCCGACGCCGGGTGAACGGGTTGTGTTCGTGGTAGTTTCGGTCGTCGAGATCAGCTTCTAGGGATCGTCGGTGACGACGCCCGACCGAGCGGTAAATTCGCGCCCACAGCGTCACACGACTCACGACGTATCGGTAACCAAAAATCAACCCCCAGCGAATCATTTTCCGGCGACACGTCGGTTGGTCACGAACATTTACGTAACGCTCGGGGGACGCATTTTTTCGGGACGCGGTTTACGTTTACGAGTAAAACGAAACCGCGGGGTTGGTGGTAAACGTGTTCGGAAGGGAACGCCCTCGTCCTCGAGGTACAAATTGCGATATCGAATAACATACGGTTCGGGGTTTCCGCCCAACTTGAAAACGGCGCGTTCCGAATAATCTTTCGTTCGCCGAGAACAGCTTATTAGTTTTTTTTTCGCATATCCGTGTAAGCTTATTTGCTGGCGGGTGACGGTTGTCGCGTGCGTAGTGAGCGTAATATTTGCCGACGACGAGTTACCGGGCGTTTTTTTCCCTATATCAAAAAGCAAACAGCCCGTCGTGTGTTAAACGGACGGTAAACAACACGCGTGTATTTACGAGATTTAAACAAATAATAACGCTGTATCGGTAAAACGGACAACGTCACGAGCGCGTCGGATGGCTAGTTATTTACGCGTTATTTTATCGACAAAACGCGTTTAAAACGACCGACGTTACGTATATATATATTTATTTATTTATCGGTCGGTGAACGAAGACTTTTTGTTTTTCGATCGTGTAAAAATACGACTAATACGAGTCTTTATATCGTATCGTTTTATTCCAAATTTGTTGACCTTTGTCACGGTAAATATTTACGGTTTTCGTCTACACACGCGTGCACACCCGGGGAACCGTCGTCGATGCATCCGCTCGCTTCCTCGTACGGCCCGTGTTGCGCTCGTGATAAATCGTGTTACGAACATTTCGCGGCTATTTTCGAATCGTCCGAGACGTCCTTGCGTTGAAATTTTCAATTTTTTTTTTTTGTTCTTTTGGACGTACCGCGCACTGGGGCCCGCAGCCGGAAAAGTCTCCCGTTTCGAGTGGCGGTTAACGGTGGGCACGAGGTGCGCCGAATTTCCGGTAACCGTTTTTTCGGCGACGCGAAGTAAATACCGATACGTATTTCGCTCGAAATACGTACGCGCACGCGATGTTTCTCGTTCGACAAAACGGACGGTGTCCGCCACCGTGCACACAACCTGTCTGTTAAGTTTTAAAATTTTACGTCAACGTAATCGTAGACGCGCGCAAATCGAATATTTGAAAACCTCGGACTTCGGAAAAATATCATTTCCGAACGACGTTGTTTCGATATCAAAAATAACGGCGATTCGGGCCGTTAAAAGTCCGATATTGTTTTGAAAACGAAAAACCTCGCGTCCGATTAACGAAACGCACGGTCTGTATAATATTACGTTTTTTCCGTGTCCGCCGGCCGTGTCGTACGGTCACGAAAATATCGTTCGTATTCAATGGCGTCCGGTACGAAAAAATCGTACGTACCGTTTTCGTAAAAACGACGCCGGGCTGCAAGTGCACGCCCGAATGTCCGACAAAACGTAAAAATGTGTACAGTTGCGTTGCAGACACGCGACACGTGCTCTTGACTCCCCCTATCTGCCGCCGCTATCTCGCCTATGGCGGCAACGATCCAACGAATGTTACGCGGTGCAATTATTACGCGTCGTATATAGGACGTGTACATAACGTGTTTACGACGGAAATAAAAAAGGTTTTTCTTCGGTCTCTTCGTAACAACACCAACCAGTCCACGTTTTACCCGAACGGAGGTAAATAAATATCGTTACTTCGTAGGCGCCGGTGGATTGGCTAAATTATACCGAGTCCGCCCGATTCGCCGCTCTGGTGTGTAGTACGTGTTCTATCGTGTCACCCGGTGTCGATGTACGTGCGGTTTACACTATCGTAAAATTCCAATCCTCTAATTATATTTCGTTATCGTTATAAAAAAAAAATCGAACAATTATCGTTATCAGAGTGACGGAACCGGAGTCCGTGTCACCGGGGTCTAGGCGGTGCGCGAAAATAGGGAACGATTATTAAAAACCGTCGCCGGTACCGCGTTTAAATAAAAGGTACTTGGCGACCAGCGGCCGTTTGTCGTTTTAATTTGCGCCTTTCGGGTTTTGGGAAGGGGGCTTTTGCGCGTCCCGATTCCGACAATTCCAACACGTCGGTACGGCGCGAAATTTTAGACGGATAATTTTTTTTTTTTGGTAGTAGACCTTTGTGGAAATAATTATTCGACCTAACCCCCGCCGCATTCGTGTTATACGCGTAGCGTACGAAACGCACGATTCGAGAACGATTGTTATGGGTACGGCGCGCGCGTGCGCCGCCACCTACCTTGGTCGGTCTTTCGGAAACGTGGACGGATGTAACGGATTGTTGGCGTATAGAAAACGGAAAAGTTATTTGGTTGAAATACGAATTGACGCGCCGGAAACGAATATCGTCAAGAGTTTTACAAAGCCCGACCAACGGCCGTTCAAAAACAATATTTTCGCGCGATTAGCGTATACGGTGACGAGACGATGTCAGACTAGCGGCGCTCTCGTCGTTGTGAACATTTTCGAACGAACCAACTGCTAGTCGTATTATAGTCTGCGCGTTGATTACGTGTGTGGGAAAATCGATAACGGCGTTTTCTTACCTGTCAGCGCGCACTAATTTATCGATTAATAATCGAGCGCTTATATTGTTCTTTTTTTTTTGAAAAATATACCGTATCGTTACAATAGCGCGCGATTGAACGATTCTGACTGCGTTATATCGCGTCGGTATTCAGAAACGCGTGTATAAAAGCGACGCTTTATTCTTACGATATAGTTTGTTCATTGTCTCAAGTTATGGCGATGATAGCGCGTGCGTGTATAAATTTGAATACGCGAACGAATTTTAATACTACGGCGGACAGCCCGAAAAATACATTTAATATCGGCCATATCGTTAAAATATACCCGCGTGCTTCGATCCGAACTTTTTAAACGCGATATCGTTGTAGTGTCCGTAAAGGTGCACGCTCGAAGATCCGAAATCGCTAATTTGGAATGGTCGCGAATTGTCATACGTAAAGTGGGACGGAACGCCGCTTATGCTATATACCGCTTTCTATGCTACGCGTCCGTGTGGACGTCGTTGGATTTACTATTTCCGATCGGCATTGAGGAGAACACACTGTGGTCAGGTCTCCGTCCCTATTTGAAACGGCGAATCATCCTCGGGGGTGGGTGAATTGCGTCGAAATAAATAACCATTTTGGACGATCGGAGGTACCTAATCTCCCAACCGAGACAATTCGTCGTCCCTCTTTAACAACGGCTCCGTCGCCTTTTCCCTATATCGGTTCCAGGACACGGTCTTTTTGCGTTCCGTATTGACGCTTTCGAGTACTCGCGGGGCCCTCGTAAATAAATCGTCGTTAAGTTATTTCGTACGTCGGTTCCGCCGTGTAAACGTGTTGTTTGGCGAAATTATTTACGTTAGGCCGCTGATCGGCCTCGAGCGATCGCCCGCTATAATTAATTTTTTCGATTTTGCTATCCTTTAAAAACACCTACGACGCATAATTTGTTTTTTATCGGCGCGATGATGACGATCTCGATGGGGGGGAACGAATCCGGTCGATAGTCGGCGCGTTCCGCGATATAATTTGCGAATTACCGTCAACGGCGGGGGTTTGTAAAACTAAACGACCGTCGTGCTCCGTCCAAGCGCGTCAATAAACGTCGAACGCTACGAGAAATTCGTAACGCGAACGTTATTTTGGACGAAACGTCGTACGATAATTAATTTTTTTCCCCGGGAACACGCGCGCGTCTACGTAACTGCCACTAACCAACTATAGTTTTGAAAAGGATTCGACGTTTCTATTATGGTTTCTTGTTTAGTTACGTCGTGGCCGCTAACACGTATACCACCCGTATAGTGTATAGTGGCGTGATGGTGATGGGGGTACCACCACAGGGATAGTCCGCCGGCGGTGTCCTCCGAATGGAAGAACGACTAATCCCGTTTCTCTCCACGCCCGTTTTACCCGAACTGTCTAGTCGCGTTTATGGTGGCCGTCATTCGTCAAGCGAAACGTTTCGGCGCCCAAAGACAATTTCGACGCGTTACCTACCCACCACCAGTGTCCTCCCTCCCGTGAGTTCGTCGCCGACCATTAACGATTCTCGACGATACGCGTGCGCACGGTTAGTGGGGGGGTACTTCGTGATATTATTATGGCGTATAAACGAGAATCGAAAAGGGACGATTCGGACGTTCGTTGGACGGCGAGGGGGGGCGGTGGTGACGCGTATGTGAACGAAGAGCGGATGTCGGCGTAATAAACCGTGAAACACCGGAACTAACCGTCGCCGGGATAACCGTAGAAAACTGTACGCGTACCTTGGCCCGTAATGTTTACATAATTGCCGGCAAATACCGCCGATCGTCGTTGCGGCGATAATAATTATTTGTATTAATCGTACGAGCGCAAGTGTTGTGTTACGTGTGACGACGACGACGACGACGCACGTGGATCGTCGTGTCAAAGGTCGTTTTCCTATCGCGATCAGCGCGCGATATGATGACGACGACCGGGGGCGGTGCGTAACGTTTATTACGGACGTTCCGTCCGCTCGCGTAATAATCAATAAATCGATCGCGTTTTGTTTTTTCGTTTCGCAGGTCCGTCTCGAATGCCGCCGTCGTAGCTTTCCAGCGGCAGCCAAGTAGTAGTGCGGCAATAGTAAGCGGCCAACAAGCGGCGCGCGAGATACGTACGTGTAGTGTAGTGGGCGGTCGCGCTCACGCATAATAGCCCGCGGAGTACAGCGACGCGTTTCGACTAGAGAACACACAACGCGCGAATTATTAGCGAACCGCGATCATGGTGAGTTGTTATTGTTGTACGAGTCGTTTCGGTTTAAGTCTACGGAGTACCGGCGATTTTCGCGCCACGATTTTTTATTTTCGTTCTCCCCCCCCGGACCCTCCCCGTGGTTTTGAGTGTGAATCGGACACCCAGATCGTTTCGATTCGACGTCCGGGCCGTGTTCCACATCCAGACGCCCGTTCCATTTCGGCGCCCGTGTCGAGTAGAACAACGAGCGCCGCGATATTTATTATACGTAATACACGCGTCAGGATAATTACGTATCGATTGTGCATCGTCGACCCGGCCCCACAATTAAACGTTTCGATTTTAAACGAAGCGCAATTATGCCGTCGGACGTTCGGTTTTTCATCGCCGGCGAATCATCGATATATATTCTTATCGGAGTTTCGGATTTATTTGTAGAACGCCAGTGTACACCGCATTTTCTTTCATCGTAAAACGAACGTACACCGATAATTCCGATAATTTCCGAATAACGTTTGTTCCCGTTTAAGTATCACAAATATATTGGGGGGGTTGAAGGTGTTTTAAAGGAATATTAAATGTTAAAACTCTAACGGCTACGAAAATAACGTATATTTTTCGAAGTTTTCGAGCCTATTTTTTTACATAAATATTAAAAAAATTATTACGAAGTCACAAATTACTGGCGAAATATATACAAACGTACGTTACTGTACCGAACGATTTTCCCCTTAAAATCGCCGACCCGTAGAATATCTTAATCGTCGATACTAACGGTCTTCGCTTCTAGTTTTCACACGTAGCGTAAGAAATCGAACGAGGGAACGGAATCGCCGCGCGTTTTATTAGTAATTCGCTATTTTTCGAACACGGCGGTGGGAGAATTTATAAACCGTTAAACCGTTATTTGTTGATTTTCGTGCCTCGCGAGAGCGAATGGAAAGCGATTTTATCGTTTTTGTCATCATCATCCTCGCCTTATTCCCATCTATTTGGGGTCGGCCACCTTAGTCTTAAACCTCCATTTGCCCCGATCTCCCACATCCTCGACGCACACACCAGCAATCCTCATATCCTCCTCAATCGTG
>JAIPRN010003084.1:0-24115 GCA_025469175.1 Geopemphigus sp. TES_GeoC_2020 | reverse complement strand
TATATATATATTTATTTATTTATTTATTATTATTATTAATATTATTATTATTATTATTATTATTATAATTATTTTGAATAATTTTAAATTTCTATTTTAGAATTTATGAATTAATTATCATAATATTTGTGTATTTTAACAAAAATATGTAATAGCCAAAAAAATGCATTTTGATGTTTTGTTAACATCAATGTAACCATTGACTAGTGTTAAAATTATAAAAATTATCACAATTAGAATTTTTATTATAAAATATTTTGTGCCGGAATAAATATAATTTTATTATGATCTTTACAAGATTGCCTAACAGGATTTAGACAATTTAATTATTTAATATGGTAAATAAATAGAAACAAATAAGAAAATTAAAATACAAAAATTATAACTTCTTATGTATTTTTTTTTTTTTAACGATTTTGACATATTTCTTATGAGCAAATCTTTCTATTGGAGAAATATTAATACTTGATATGGGCAATTTTTAAAGAGGAATAGTGGTTATTTAAAAACGAGTGTTTTAAATTGTCTAAATTATTAAAAATTGATCAATATTTTTGAAATTAAATTTAAAACTAAATTTAGTTTACTATAAATATACATATTTTAACAAGAACAAATGATTAAAAAATTTATAATATACTCTGAGATTTCTTTTCTTTTTGTAGATGCCAATTAATAGCCCACATCTATCTTCTATAAACTAGTTTATTCAATCCAAATTTGTTCAATGATAACATGATATTTTATTTTTTTTTTTTTTTAGAAAATTACCAAAACTAATATCTTAAGGAGTAATGTATAACAATCTACAGCAAAAAACTACACAATTTATGCAACTTACTTTTTGAAACAATTAATACAAATTATTTCTTTGATTTTAAGCAAAAGCGTTAATATAAAATAGTATGTTTAATAATATAAATGATATGAGTACTTGTACTTAATAATTTTACTGACAATGCTAAAAACATAAATCATTTAATGGATCGGAAGAGCTATTTATAATATATTTTCAATAGTTAAATATATAATTAAGTGACGCTATGTATGGTTTATAGTTGTTATAAAAAAATTATTTAAACATCCATATCTTAAAATTGATTGGGTGTTTGTTTAACACCATTCTTGCATTTAATTAGATTCTTTTGATACAACAGGGCAACGACACTTGCTAGAATTACGTAAACTTATTTAATAATCTTATACAATAATCGATAGCTGGTTACTTAAATAACAAATATGAAAATAATCACACAAACGTTCCACGATATGTGGTGAACTCGCTAATAATGAAATAAAAATAATTTTGAACGGCTTGATAATTCGACCAACGTCGACCACATCACTAGTAAATAGCGTAATTGTTAATTGCAGTAACTAATAACTAGAAATAGTATAATTATGTTTAAGACTCATTTAAAAAACAATGAATTGCAAGCCTACTATTATATGGTCATATATTTACAGATATTCGTTGTAATTAATTATCGCTACAAAAATTGAAAATATTGAACAAATATTTATAGAATTCTGTTTTTTACTGCCTAGAAAATATTTTGTTGTTTTAAATTTTCCATAGGCAAATTTTACGATTGTGCATACTATACAAATATTTTTTATCAATTTTCGAATACATTTATATTCATTATTGTATTACCATTTGTGATGAAGACGTTGAATGACTGTGTATTTCGTAAAGTGTCGAATTAAATTTATTTGTATAAAAGCTTGAACGTTCTTTGTTTAAAGACAAAAATATTTTTAATTTAAACTGATAAAAAAACGTGATCTTTAATATTTAATAATAAATTTGCTCCTTAATATAATAATAATTATATTCCTGTGCCAATACAATTTAAATATAAAACGTGTGTACCAATATACGTAGCCATTTATGTTTATTGCATACACAATCAAATAAGTAGGATTTTTGATACATTTTTACGAAAATCGAATACGTCAGATTTAATTAAAATATTATATGTTCAACAAAACTAATTTACGTTATATAAAATTATATTATTAAGAAAGTAATCCTGTAGAATTAAATATGCACCGAATATTTATTTTTGTACTAAGTGTTCATGTGGAACATGTAAAGTTGTTTAGATTATGAACGATGTATATAGTATATGTAGTATATGTTGTATATGTTTTTTATAAAAAAAATATATGTAGTATATGTTTTTTTTTAAATGACGCGTATTGTCGATCTTAACTTGCATCATCATTTTTCGATAATAAATAGTATTTAATTGATACTTTAGTTGACACGATTTTCTATTTTCTCAATAACTTTCTCGAGTGTATTGAAAAATCACTAAAATATTAAAAAGGATCGTTAAAATTATCACCACTTTAGGTTTTTACCATATTGAATTTCGTTTTTTTTTTGTTCAATTCCAAAAGTAATATTTCGAAACTTTGAATTGTTTATTTGGATAATATACAGAAAAAGATCAATTTATGGTTAAATAAAGTAAACTTAGAATTAAAAAATTGTTGTTTTCATCATATATATATATATTATAATATGTATAGTCTGCTATATGTGCAGTATGTACCGATGTATACAGGTATACTTTTTGGTTTTATAGAGTTATTATGGGCTAAGACTTAAAGATGGTAAATCCATTGCACGCGAAAAATTTTAAAAAATGAAAATATTTGTTTGAATTAATATAATACGTGTAGCGACTTTGTTAGCAGCGTTTTATTTTATAGATTTATTTTCGTGTCCTACTTCGTGTGTATTCGTTTTGTTTAAATTTACTACCAATTTTATAGAGCGTGTGTATCGGCGTTGTTAGTGTTCGCCGATATTATAGAGATAACTACGAATGAGTCCTATAAACAATTTATTTAGTTCAAAAAAAAAAAGGAAACCACGAAGTTAATTATTTATCTAAACATCTTATCATTTGAAAAAGTTAACTTAAAAATAGTTGATAATTTTGAAATATAGTTTTTGATATTTGATCGAATACTATATGCAAATAAATATTTGTCTTACAAGACAATAATTAAAAGAAATCAAGCTAATAAACTACTAATAAAGTAATTTACAGTTTAGTTAAAAATTTAGAAAACACTATCTTAAAGCATGGAAGCTATTCCAGAAAATTATGTTACTTTAAAAAAAGTAGCGTCGACTTTTTTTATAAATATTTTCATCGACAATTCGCACAAGTCACTTTTTGGGAGTTAATTTTAACAAATCCAATCTAAAGAATTGACTAATCGATGAAAGCAACAGTGCTGCATGCATTTTATTGAGATACTAATTATAAACTTAAAATAAATGAATTTGGTATCAGACGCGCAACAGAAAAAATTGGGTCGAATAATTCGTTAAGAACCTACTGGAAAAATACAAATTTTGTTCGTTCACTGTAATAAACAAAAATGTTTAAACAACGCGTACACGATACATTTTTACTCGGAATATTTTTTACTAATTTCATGGCACACAAGGAATAACAAAACAAGACAAAAATCGGTTAATATTTGGCACGCGAGATCGAAAAAAATTCACCTGTATGTAATTTTTTTTAATTTGTGTACAAATAGGTATTACACTGTCAATTAGGTATCTTAATTTCACTGATCGTTTTTCAGATAAACCTAAAAATTGTAACGATCGTTCAATATACGACTAATTGGTAATTGGCAAATAGTAATCAACGTATTTTGTTTTCCCATTAAATCGTTCTCGTTTGTTATCAATGTATCTTGTTTCGGTAGTGGTGGTAACGAAGGCCCACTAGTGCCCACACAAATCCCGATACGGTCGTCCGTCTACCAATCGCAGTGGTCGATTCCTGTAAACGTTAACAACTTTTTCTTTTTCGCGAACGCGGAGTGAAAAAAAAATATAAACACACACACCTCGGGGCGCTGAAGCGGTAGCCGGTCGATCAAACTCTTCAAATAAGCAACCGCGAGTCGACAATTATTAATCGCTTACGGGTTCCGTCCATTCGTTAAGTTTCAATAGATAATGATTTTGTTAATTCCGTCGTAAACCGTCGTCATGTCGAAGAGTAAGCAACATCCAACGATGAAATATTACAAGATCGAGATCAACAAGACCGAATGGGAAGTGCCAGAGCGATACCAAATGCTCACTCCAGTCGGTCTTGGTGCTTATGGACAAGTTTGGTAAGTGTTTTGTTACATATAGTCTTTCGTTACTGATCGCGGGCTTTGTTCATTATGTTTTCGTTTTTGTCTTTTTTTCAGCTCAGCCGTCGACAATCGAACTGGCCTGAAAGTCGCTATCAAGAAACTTGCCAGACCATTTCAGTCCGCCGTTCACGCCAAACGCACGTATCGAGAGCTTCGCATGTTAAAACATATGAATCACGAAAATGTATGTACCCTATTCTTTATTAAAAATAACAGACATTTGACATTGTTTTAAATACGGATTGTTTATATTTTCGAAGAATTTGACACCAATTCAAATATAAATTAACCTTGACCACGAGTATCATTAAATAATTGTTAGGTATACACTATTAATTAAGAATGAATAATGAGCGTAATGTGTAAACTAAGAAGTTATTTGTTTATTTTTGTTAGCAATAAGAAAATGGATTTTTTCATGATGTTGAAAAAATGCAATTTCCAATTTGAAAATTAATTGTTTATTCTTAATATTTAGGTGATTGGATTATTAGATGTGTTTACGCCTGCAAATACTATAAATAATTTTAATCAATTGTAAGTTTAAACGAAATCATTACTTTTGCATTTTTAAATTGTTTTGTTTTTTATCCATTAGGTATTTGGTGACACATTTAATGGGAGCTGACTTGAACAATATTATTCGAACACAAAAATTATCAGACGATCATGTTCAGTTTCTTGTTTATCAAATTTTACGTGGTTTAAAATATATTCATTCTGCTGGAATCATTCATAGGGTATGATTGAATTGATTTATGTATAATAATTATTTTTATATTTTAATAGTATATACATTTTTTAGGATTTAAAACCATCAAATATTGGCGTAAATGAAGATTGCGAGCTGAAAATATTAGACTTTGGGTTAGCAAGACCAACCGAGAGTGAAATGACTGGTTATGTAGCAACCAGATGGTACAGAGCTCCTGAAATAATGTTGAACTGGATGCATTACAATCAAACAGGTTTAGTTTTATGCCTTACTATCTAAAGATTGTCATTATTAATTTTAACGTTCCAATTATTTTTACATTTTAGATATTTATATTAGATGTTGTTTTATTAGATATGTAATAAAACAATTTGTAGTTAGTAATTATTTGAACATAAATTACAATCAGTTCCATTGACAATAATAATTTGTAAATAGTTCTAATTTTATTTTTAAATAAGGTCTTAACAAATTTTTGTATACTAATGTACCTTATTTTATATTATAATTAGGACACTGCAAATTTTAAAACCATTTACTTAATATTTTAATGAAAAACAAAAATTACAAATTGTTAATATAATTTATTTTTTGCATTTCAGACTATTATTAGTTGTATTTTTATTTTAGTTGATATTTGGTCAGTGGGCTGTATTATGGCTGAACTTTTGACAGGAAGGACATTGTTTCCAGGCACAGATCGTATCCTTTTAAACGTTTAATATATTCATTATATTGTTGTTAACTAAAAAAAATCTAACATAGACCATATTTTTCTTATAAAACGTTCAAAGACATACAACAATTAAATTTGATTTTGGAAATATTAGGCACACCATCGAATGAACTAATGCAAAAAATATCAAGTGAATCGGTAAGTCACAGATAATTGTATAAATATATTTGTAATCCTTAACAGCGTTCAAACTTAGATGTGGATCATTTAACACGTGTATTAGTTGTTTGTGGAACACCGTCCCATGAATATTTAAATAAAATTAAAAGTTCTGAGGTTTGTTGTGTATTATATTCATTATTTGTTTAATAATGGTAAATGTTTTTAAAATTAAATGAATTGTATTTTATGATTGAGTTTTGTATTTCAGGCGAAAAAATATATACAGTCTTTACCGGTAATGGTAAAAAAAGACTTCGGCGAAGAGTTCAAAGGCGCTAATCCATTAGGTTAAATTAAAATTTTTATATCATTATAAGCACTTAATTTTTCTTTTCCTTTGTGAATAGCAATTAGATTGTTAGAAGAAATGTTGGAACTGGACGCTGATAAACGAATGACTGCGGAAAAAGCGCTCGCACATCCATACCTAGCACAATATGCCGATCCAACAGATGAACCAAATTCACCTCCATATGATCAAAGTTTTGAAGATATGGAATTAAATGTTGAAAAATGGAAAGGTAATTACAGAATCTGAATTTTTTTTATTATTATTCGTTATAAGTATTATATTTGAATTTAATTTATGTTGAAGAACTTGTTTGGGAAGAAGTTGTCAGTTATGTTCCATCACACAACTAAGTTTATTATAGAGTTTAGCAGTTTCTCTATGTCATGTGTAATATTATCATTGCAGACTACTTAAAAAATGTTCAAATTCATTAACGTTTTAAGTTAATATATATGTATAATTAATATTTTGATTATTGTTACTGTTAAATTAATTCATATTAATAAGAATTAAAATAAGTTTGTTTAATATTTATAGTTTATTATATTCTAAGTATAAAAAAAATGTTTAACATAATTTTTAACACGCGTTGTTTTATCTCTTGCAATAAATGTTTTTTTAAGTAATACAATTTTTTTTATTTTACAATTTAAATATTTTATATTACATATGTCATTTACTAATTACAAACGTTACTTTGTATATCACTTTATTAATAAAAGAAAAAAAATCAATGTTTCTCAGAATACATATTTATTATCTAACAAATGAAAATCAAGCCATTCTATATTTAAACTACTTTCCTGGTGGCCACAACCATTGGTCAGCATTAGGCCTGGCGATAATTGGCTCCCAAGGCTTAAACGCTAACATCTTTCTAGACAACACTAATTCATTTTCGGCCTGAACAATTAATTCTTCTGCTTGTCCACAGTTTATTTTCTGCTCTATATCTTCAACTGTTTCACTCTGAAAATAAATCAATCGGATATACATTAACGGAATTACAAACAAATAATAACTGTGTACTTGTTGGACAATTTTGGCTCTATGGCTAACAATTTCTTCTGTATATTTTCGATAAGCTGCATCTTCAGGCATTTTTTGTAAGGTACGTAAGATTTTCCCATACAACACTCCAAGTGTGTAATGCGGGTTTTTCGCAACATTTAACCTTGTGAGACCAGTCGTCTGAAAATTGAGTACACGACTAATTGTTTTGGATTATAATCAAAATCTAATTGGATCCAAATACTGTCCACTGTGGATGAAAGGTCATTCGTATACGAAAGTAAAAAAATTGCGTAACAATATTACATTACGTTCATCAATCGCATTGAGTACAAACGTTTAAGAATAATTTTAAGCGAAATAAAATAAAAATACGCTTACCTTTTTCAAGTATTTGTAAGACATTTTGAATTTGCGACAAACTTATAGAGAAAACTGCTGGTACGATACGACCAATTTTATACAGACATGAAGTTATCAATGTATTATGTTCACTGTTTAGATATTGGGATTGATAAGAAACACGATACCTTAGTTATACAATTAACATTATCTACAACCATCGTATCACAAATAAAAATGAAATAATTGAAGTGGAATTTGTTATTTCGTTTAAGCTTGTCCAGATAAACAAAAATCTTTCAAAAATTACTACATTTACATATAATTAGATAGATACTCGTATAATTTAATTTTCTCGCACGTTTTGCTAATTCGTTTCTTTTTATTTTACTTTTTCTATGACGTATGTATTATTTTACGAAGTTTCTACATTATGTATTTTCATGAAATAAAACTATACCAGATTGTTTTTTACAAATTTAATTATATAGAGATGTTATCAAACACTTATTCGTACATTTATATTTTATATAAATTAATTTGTACAATAATTATTAAACGATTTATTTTCTATAGAAACTGGGGCAAGTAAACTAAATAAATCAATTTGAAATCGACTGTTTAGAAAGATTCGGAAACACCAATACAAAAATTTGTTTTGGTTTACTAATGTAAGTATCTATGATAAATTAAATTAAGAAAGATCCTTATTGATTTTCATTTATCTCGAAAATTATTTTTGTAAATTTAATTATTTAGTAAATAATTTTAGTATATTAGATATAAATTTTTATTTGCATTTTCTAATAGATATCTAAAAAAATTATACATGAAATTGAAATAAATATTATTTTGAATATTTAATAATTATAATTATTTTATATTTTTATTAGATACCTACCTACATATTTGAATAGAAAAATAATTTGTACGTTTATGTAATATAATAAACATATTTTAAATTATTTAATTTTAAATTAATATCATTTTGTGCCAGATCATTATTTTTATTTAAATCGCTTATTCAACAAACATCTTGATCATTTAAATTGTTTTATACATTTTAAAACACAACTTATAGCATGTAGTGTCTAATTATTTTTGTATTTGTTATTTATTAGGTATATATAATAAGGAAAATAATGAACGAAAATTGTTATATCTTTTTTCAGAACAACATGAGTATTCTTAATTGGTTTAATAAAATACTTGGTATCGATAGCACAAAAATCAAGTAAATCTTATTGAAAATAATGTTTTTTTGTTATTATAATTAATTTTATTTTAGTAACAATTTACCTTCAGAATTCGAACTACCTAATGAAAATATTAACAATACTAGTCAACATAATTTTGAACGTAATTATTTTATCGATGTTTATTTTGCAATTTAAGTTATTTTTATTTTGTGTGCATGAATTGTTAAAAATAAAATTTATAGATATAGAAGAAAGAGTAAGCCCTTTTGAAGAAAGTATAAATGTATTTCATTTAAGCCTTGGTAATTTTTTAAGACAACTGGACTTAGAATTTTTAAATAATGAAGAAGATAACTCCGATATTTTTAACGGTAAATATTTATAGCATAATATAAAATTATTTATGAAATAATACTTATTACGTAATTTATTTAATAAAGAATATAGTTATTTTGATCCACTATCAAACACAGAAAAGTACAACAGTATACCAAAAAAAAATTTTATGGCGCGAAATTACTTTTTAAAACCTAGGTAATTTTAAATTATTGAAATTGAATTAAATTATATTTTCATAATATTATATTAAATTTATATATTAGTCAAGCTCCGAGAAATTTAAATGAACATCCAGTTAGTGTAACAATTTCACCAGGATTAAATTTTGGACAGGTCTTGTATTATATTTGAGAATTATTGTTTAGTTATAAACAAACATATTTAATATTATGTTTAACTTATAGTCAAGCACTAGAAGTTATATTACTGGAAATTGGAATGGGACAATGATTGAAAAAGAAATAAGCACTAGAAAATTACAAGATGGGAATACTGAAAAAGTAATTATTATGAAAGAAGGCAATAAAAAGTGTATAACAACAATAATAGAAAATTCAAAAACTAGAGAGCAAAGTTGCACCAAACAATTGATTAACTTAGACAAAAGTAACTATTTCATTTCACTAAGTTACAAATTATAATAAACAATTTGTATATTTTACAAATAATTTGTCTAGGTCAACTTGAAGAATTTGAAAATCGATTTTCAAAATTTATATAGAGAAAGTAAGGTTTTTAGTGTCCAAAAACATGATTGATGATCAAGAATATAAAAACTAAAGCTTTTATTTTTGATATTCAGTTATGCCAATATATTGTTAGAATAATTACAATAAATAAATTGTTAAAAATTGTTTAATGAATATTGTTATTGAATAATTGTATAGACATTGTAAAATCACATTTTAATAAGATCAACAAACTGATCTGATATACTTCAGTCTACCGTTTTATTTATTTTCCACATTTTTTTTGTTTAAAAAGAATTTTTAATTTCCTTATTTTATATTGATTATTATCAAGTAAATCATTTTATGACAAAATTTAAATTACTTTGCGGTATTTATTAAATTCTTTACGAACGATGTATACTTCCGAAGTCAATAAATAAAACATATATTTCTTTGTCAAAATAACTCATTTTTAATATTATGTTATTTCCATTTAAAGCGTTTTGTAAATATTATTAAAAAAATTAGAAATAAAGACATTCAACGTTTTATATAAATCTCAGCTTAGGTTCTAATTTTTCAATATCGAAATAATTATTCAACGATAATTTATACATTTGTACATAGTATTAGAAATACGTGAATTAATTTTAGTAACTGTAAAGTAATTGTTTCTTTTAAATATTAATATTTCTACATTTAAATGTCATCATTAGACAAATATTAATTTGTACGAAATGTAGGCAAGTATTTTATATACAATATATATCACTTTATTATGTGTATACAAAAACGTGAACTATAATATATTTATATATTACAATCAATTGAATTATTACTTAATTTTTTCCTTTGTATATTGTTTTACGATTTAGTATTTAGTTTATAATTTTCGAACTGTAATAATTTAAATCAATAATTAATTATCGATAATTAGTAAACAAAAAACATTACAGTCCTTGTCAAAAATTATAAAAATACGAAATACTTTAGGACACAGACTTTTTATTACATCCTATTCGACGCCTATATGAAGTTTATACTTATTTCCGTTCGCGCCTAACAATTGACGATATTTCTTTGATTACTGTATGTTGTTTATTCCATGATTTTTACTGATATCATTTTAAATTATTCGATATGGCAATCTGCTACACGCATGGTAAACAAGTTTTTTTGTTCTTGAACATTTTCGTTCGAAAATTTAATTTCTTTTTAAAATTATTAACAACATTAGCTTTTATAATTGTTGACCGGTAATGCTCGTTGTGCCATGGATGTCTCTCAACCACCTTCAGACTTCACGCTGATTGACTTACACGGGTTTAAAAAAAATAAAAAGGTATTTAGATTGAGTACTACTAAAGGCTGAGACATAGACGTTATACTATGACATATTGTCTAAAAGATAATACACTTATTTTCGCTTAAGATAAATTAAGAAATGTACTTAAAAGTTAGTGGTTATAATTCAATTACACCGTAAGTAGTTACATCGACACATTTACCTATGTACAAAATATGAAAATATGTATAACAATTTAAAAGTAATAGACTATGGGATTTTCCTTCCTGAACACTGGCTCCTGAATTTATACTTCCTAGAGGAATTGTAATATGTGTACATTTCCCAAATTTAATTATGTATTACTACATAATTAACTATGTTGGTTTAAGTTTCATAAATTCTTGAATTGTTATAGATGTTTAATATATTACATACTTTAAATTAATTGTCGATTAATATTGTTTTGATTTTCGGAATTATTTATGTCTTGGTTTTTGATCTGATGTTTTGGAACCATTGCAGATCCCATCTACAGAAAAGTACAATCATGGCAGTTAGACAGAATAGTACTTCTCTGAAGATGGAACCTATAATGGTTCCGAAACATCAGGACAAAAACTAAGGCATGGATAATGCTAAAAATCAAAACAATATTGACTATCGATAATTTTTTAATCCTTGTAACAATTACTACCTTAATACATATAAACTAATCAAATTTTGTTTTTAAATAAATTAAATATTTATGGAATAAATTCTATTTGTATTTACGTGGAAATTTATTTTGGTAACTTGATCTATTTTTAGCTAGTATAATTTACATTAAAATGAAATTATTTTACTACCGTTTGTAATTATTATATTGTGTATTAATTTTTAAAATAAAAATCAATTTGAATTGCTTACAGTGCATATCGCAACTATTCTTATATTTTTATAATGGTTTTTAACATATTTAAAATGTATTGTTTTAATGTAAAAAATATATACAGTAAACATACTTATAATAACTTTGTCTGTAAAAAACTAGGGAATATTATACCCTGTATCTGTCTTATATAATAATGATATTACTATTTATTTTTAGGTAAAACGAGTTCTGCCTGAATGGCTTGCTAAACCTACTATTGTATCTGTGGATTTGAAACACTTAGAAGTACCTATTGATGGTATACCAGAGTTGGACGCTGCTTTAGTAAAAAAATTAAAAAATAAAGGCTGCACACATTTTTTTCCTGGTAATTAAATAGATTATTTTATAACCTCGTTAATTTTGGTTATTGAACAGATTTGTTTCAGTTCAAAATCAACTAGTACCATGGATAATAAGGGCACAGGAGCATTGGGAATATAGGTGGCTTAGGGACGTGTGTATTTCAGCACCAACTGGTAGTGGAAAAACTCTGTCTTATGTTCTTCCCATAATACAGGTTAAAGCATACTTATTGTAATTTAAACTAATTCAGTTATGTTTAAAGTATTAAAATAATCTTGTTTTAATTTCATTTGTATAGACGCTAAAGGCATTTACTAAACGCCAACTTCGTGCTCTTATAATATTGCCAACCAAAGACTTAGCTGTACAAGTATTCAAAGTATTTGCTTATTACATTAAAAATGCGTTTGATTTGAAAGTTATTCTCTTGGAATCTCAAAAATTAACATTAGAAAAAGAGAAAGAAAAACTTGTGCGATTTGGTATTCACCGTTTATTTTTATAATAAATAGTGACGTTAACGTATTCGAACGGTAAATTTTATGATTATAGATGGTAAACATGGATGGATAAGTCTCGTAGACATTGTAGTAACTACTCCTGGACGGTTAGTTGATCATTTATATTACACAAAAGGATTTTCTTTGAAAAGCCTTAGATTCCTTGTTCTGGATGAAGCGGATAGTTTTACCAACATTCTGCAAAATGACTGGCTATATCTAGTTGATAATAATTTAGGTAAATTATATTTGATAATGTTATTTGTTTTTAATATATCGTTTATATTATATATATTACTTTTTGTTAAGCATATAATGGACCTACGATATGTACGTTGGATATATTAAAACAATCGCCAAGAAGAACACAAAGATTATTATTTTCAGCAACTCTTACTCAAGATCCCGAAAAATTAAAATTTCTTAAACTTTTTGACCCAAAATTATTTACATCGATTGTAAAAAGAAATAATAATACCCAGTTATCTGGAGGTAATATGTTTTTCTAAACTACGTAAAAGTTTAAACATTTTTTGTTATATACGTGTATACATTATGTTTACATTAGATACAATTTCTACTACTACCAGTGTTATTGATGAACCTGTGCGAGGTGATTTTGTTGGAAAATATACGACACCCAAAGAACTTAAAGAATATATGGTATTATGTCCTGAAGAAAATAAACCTCTAACATTGTATCATTTGATAAGAAATAAGAGTCTTAAAAGAGTGATTTGTTTCGTTAAATCAAAAATAGAAGTGCATCGACTAACTCGCCTTTTGTGCAGGCTCAGTGAACTTGATACAAATAATTCTCCATTAAGAGTAAATGAAATATCATCCGATGTGTCTCAGAAAACACATTCAATTTATATTAAACAATTCAGTGAAGGAAAAATTGATGTGTACGTTTTTACATAGGTTTTTTTGTTCTTTTTTTTCACAAGTTGTTTCGTTAAATCTTGCAGGTTAATTTGTACAGATTCGTTAGCTCGAGGCATAGATATTGAACGAATATCCTGTGTTGTATTATATAATGTTCCAAAATATCCTAAAAATTACATACACAGAATTGGTAGAACAGCACGTGCTGGTCATAAAGGAAAAGCAATTACGCTTGTTACTCCGGAACATGTAAATAATAAATATTGATCGTCGCCCTTTTATTCTTTTTTGTTTTGTTATTATTATTAATATCAATTGAAATTGTATTATTTTGGACAGAAAGAAATATTCGATAAAGTCTTAAATTCTGCGGGAAAAACTAATGTGAAAAATATGAAAGTTGATGTTTCAAACTTGGAACAATATGAAGAAATGTATATTGAAGCGTTAAAAGCGTTAAAAAGTGAATCGACTGTAAGTATAATTTGTGTTTAATAATATTTTATGTTATAATATTGTGTCGTTTGATTTTTAGAATAAATTGAAACATGTTAACAAAAAGTTATGGAAGAAAAACAATCGAAAAAATAGGCAGGCTAAACAATCTGAAGTCTCATAAATTTTTGTTTTTATGTAACTCAAATTTTTTGTTATTGTTCAACATTATTTTAATCGTGAAAATCTATTTTAATTATTAGACCAGAATGAATGAATTTTTCCTTTAACCTTCTTATTTCCAGTTGATCTAATAAATATAATTTTATTTTCATGAATTAAAATGGCGAAAAAGTGAAATTAATTCTTGCAGTGTTATAAACAGCACATCATATTTTTTTATTTATTAATTTATATATTAATAAATTAGTATATTTATAAAAATATGAGAACTTTTAGAATTTATTAGATTATTTTATTATACGTTGATAAATGTAAAGAGAAACATTCCAAAATAGTATTAAAATACTTAAAAGTAATTTAATTTTAAAACAAATCTCAACAGGAGTACTAGAACTAATTTGAGATTGATTATAAATAAACCATATATGTATTTATATGTTACGGCAAAGTAAATTTATAAACTATTACGATTAATTATTTGAAGCAAAAACTTCAAACAAAATATAATATTGTTAACTTAACAAAAATAAAAATAACACTCGTTTATCTAATATAATACGTTGCGATATTATTTCTAAGGTAAAAATTACTTAAAACTGTGAGAACTTTATATACGTTTCGAGGTATTATGACGTTAATCGTCGTCACAAAACTATTTAATAACATTTATAATTTGAAAAGTATTTTTTAACGTTAAATACTTTTCTCGCTTTGTCAACGAACATTCGTCAGCTACGTAAAATGGCCATCCTAGTCAGACAATTTTAACCGATTGTCGATCTTTGATAATATGTGCTTTCTGTTCACTAAAGCGTTTTTCGTATGGAGTTGTTGAAAATAGTAAAAATATTCCATTCACGATTTCGGCATTAGGATATAACGTAATATTGATTACGCATTGTCGTTTGTTTATATATTTACACGTAGTATATATTAACGTACGAAATTATTAATCAAAAAACTCGCCGAACATACGACGATTATTACTACGATTTTTTTGTTTCGTATTCGTTGTTCGCGACGCGTGCACTCGTAAATACTGTGCGATTATAAGAAAATTATACGTATTTTCGTTAAAACGAATATCAAATTCACTTAAGCGATTCGATTACGAATTTTAAAATTATCGGTCGACGACGGTGACTTTGTATTTTCGCGTCCTACGATCTTTTTTACTATGCCCTGAATACATACACACACACATACAGTCCCGTGTACTTTCGTCCACGAATTAATTCGCTATGGAATGGAACGTTAAATTTACTCCGACCCTCGGACGGTCAAAAATTACGTCGGGTAGGACAATAAACGAATATCGTCGTTGTATTTTCGATACCAACCCGTCTCTCTTAATACCGTTTCGCTACGATCGGAGCCGTCTGTTTATCCGGATATAGAATCAACGGGGGCTGTTGAAATACCTAAACTCACTCCCCCACAACTATCGTGCTTACGGGATTGTCCACGGGCTCTGCTAGGTCGCTACCTGTTTCTAAACACGTATTTTCTTATTTTTATCGTGCCCGTTTTAATAAATAACGCGTCGCGGGAACAAAATTTTACTGACAATACGTTTTGAATTTCGATCATTTTCGTTTTCATATATTTAGCGCCTTTAAAATGTCAGCGGTTATGTGGCGGTTGCATCCGTATTTTGTTATTGCCGCCCGCCGTCTATTTTACGGGCTAAGCGTAATGGACTACGCGGAAAGCAGTGGCGTACTAATGGGGGAGGGAAAACTTCCCCGAAAATTTTTAGGAAAAATTAATTTCTTACGAGACGTATAGTCAATAGTAACGAAAAACTAAAATATTTTTCAACTTCAATACACGTTATAATATAACGTGTTCGTCAAAAAAGAATAATCTGTTGAAGTTTATAATGTGTCCTGTTCCGTTAGGGTCATCCAATTTATTTATTTAAAAATTAACCTCCCTCCCCCACGAATTTCAGGTCTAAGTACATCACTGGCGGAAAGTCTACGTTTTAACTTTAAAATGTCCCTACCAATCACGAAATTTGAAAAAGAGAACATTTTAGAGGCTTCGACGCCACGTTTTTGTAAAACATTGTCTATCGTCAACGTTACGGTTAGGTATGTAAAAAGAAGACTGACTAGGCCGTAATTTCGTCGTTGGTCAATATTTTACGCAACAGACACGGCTAAATCAATAATTTCGTCTTCGAGTTTTGTTTTTTATAAAACGATCGATTGAACTATAAATTCAACCCGAACGGCGCGGTTCAAGATCTGCGTATCCGTCATTTTGCCACGTTAGAAGGACACGATCAATTCGAGCGCGGCGTTTTTCGTTAAACCTTGACTCATCGCGTGGTCGTTTAAACGAAGAGTGAACTGGTAGAAAGCACGTACTCGTTGTACATACAACAAGTAGCGATGATATCGTGCAGCGTTTTGCCGATATTCGTATCAAAAAGCTACGATAAAAAGTCATAAAAAACGATCGAAATTAAACGTTTAAAATTGGCCCGATACGGACACTCGTATTATTTACGGCGCGTTGTCGATTTGTTACGAACGTAAATTTTAAAAAACTACCCGGCGTAAAACTCTTTAAAGACGCAAACGTTAACGGCCAAACATTACGGCCCCCCGAGTTTTATCCTAATGTGTATTGTTTAACTAACTACGTTAGTTAAACGCCAAAGGAATTTATCTTTCGTTTTCACGTTTTACACTGAACAAAATGGGACTCGATTAAATTATGTATATTACGTCAGAAACATCGTAAGCAATACGTCTAATTATATGTAATTATGTATAATTTTAGAACGAGTAGATGGATAAATAATATTTATTAACGCGAACATACATTTTCGGTACGAGAGCGAATTAAAATATCGTTGGAAAAATAAACGTGGTATAGCGCTTTCCAACTAGATTTTCCAACCATTTTTGTCGTAGACGTCTCATTTAAAATTGTTCATGTCGATTATATAACTCTCGCAAAATTCCTTGCTGGTCGGGTAATCCCCTGTAAATTAAAACGGACAGCGTTATAACCGTAGCGTTCATTTTTCCTTTTTTTCGTTTTGCCGCTATAAAACTCGTAATTATTACGAGAGGTGTCCGTAAAATAAGGTCTCCAACTCTGCCATTTTCGAACCCACGGCGCTAGGCGGAATCCAGTAATACTATGTGGTGTTCCTCGTTATCTTATCCACAATTCCCTACCCGGGGCACCTCACTACGACGCTTAGTCTTGGCACAGCAGCTGTCCGCCATGGAGAAGATGATTCCCGCTCCCGTCAAATGCGAAGTACGTTTCGATTTTTGAACTTCAAAGGGACTTCACCTATTGAAATTCATCTACAACTGACCTCTGTATATGGTTCAAATGTTATGGACATCAAAAACGTCAGGAAGTGGTGCAGGGAATTTTCGGCGGGCCAAACAAATGTCCATGATGAACCGGGCAGGGGGCGTCCGTCCATTTCCGACGAGATCGTTGCACGCGTGAAAGTGTTTATGCGCGCAGATCGGCGTTTAACGGTTAGAGAAATTTGTGAAATGGTTCTAGAAGTTTCTAAAACCACTATTGATAAGATTTTATTAGAAAATTTGGGATACCATAAGGTCAGTGCCCGATGGGTACCCCGTATGTTGAGTGACGAACACAAACGTAAGCGTGTCGTCTCGTGAATTTCTGCATCGATACGAAGAGTTGGTTAACTCTATTGTTATTGGGGACGAGACATGGGTCCACTATTTCAACCCCGAGACCTTAAAAAGCACCTAGGAGGAATGCACTTCAAGAGTGACGAGGAAGTCACGGAAGCGGTGAACAAGTTTCTCCGTGAGACGGCGAGAGAATGGTACGACGAGGGGATAAAGAAGCTCGTGGCAAGACTCCAAAAGTGTATCGAACGCAACGGTGACTACGTCGAAAAATAAAGTAAGGATCAAGCTTTCTGAAAGTGTAATTTGTTTTGCAAATAAATGTCATTTACTAAGAAAAAAAAATAGGAGACTTTATTTTACGGACACCCCTCGTATTATACGCATATTCTCGTTCCTATAGATATCAAAATCAATTTACGATACCGAGCAGAGAGCTATTTAATAGGCACGGATGGTATTATTCGTGGTACGATTATTTAACAACGCCCATACATTCCTCTCTCATTTGAGAATCGTATTATTATTGCGTTCATTACACATTCCTCGAAAATTTTGTTATTTTTTTAACTCGATCGACGTATCTTATACATGCAAAACGCATGTTCTTTATTACAATGCTTGAATTAAGTATTTACACAAATTCGCGGTATAAAATTTTAAAATTTTAATTTTGCATCTTTCGAAGTTTTTGGTATTTTTTGTTCTTTCTCCCGTTATATTTATTGTATTTTGTGACGTTCTAACGATCATTATTTTTTTAAATGATTTCAATCGATTATTTATTATTACTTCGTTATTGATTTCTGGTTATTTTTTAATAATTTTTCACACAAATTATACGAAATTATATAAACGGACACTTTAAAATTCGTTATAAAATAATATTTCAATTAAACGTAAAACATTTTCGATTTCTGTTTTCAAACTCGGATTTAAAGGTGTAGAGGTTTCCATGATCCATATAAGTTTTTTATAAATAGTTAATTGGTTTTAAAATTGAAATATTTATAATGGTAACATGTATGTATATTTTTGTGAAATAATAAATCAAAAAACTATAAATCAAAATATCAAAGACCTTTATAAATTTCGTCAAAAATATATGATAATTGAAATAATACTTCAATATCGTTACAAAATCAATAACATTTAATATTCTTCGATTGTAAGTATTGTATTTTTTTTAATAATTATAAAAAATTTACTCGTTTAGATTTTAAAAAAAAAAATGTATTAATTATTTCGTCGAAATCCAGGGATCTAAGTGCGTCACAGTATTTAAAATAGATAAACAGAACAGGTGATTTGACGTTATCGTAATTCACAATTTGTCTTTTATTATTTTCATTTTTGAAAACAAACGTTCTCCATTAAAATTTAGTACCGTTAGTAGTAAATACACGCGTCACGCTGTTTTTATGGTTGGGAAGGTAATAAACATTTTATGAGGAAAAATATTAAAACGCTGCGCTCTTTAAATTAACTACCACACTATTTTCGCGCGATTAATTGGTCACCAATAGACGATAGTTAGAAATAATTTGTACACACATTAACATGGGCGCATCAATACAATCTAAATAAATACAAAACGAAATAATTATAGAATAACACACAAATACTTACCCTGTGTCCAATTCGACAATACATAAAAGTAATTTTGTGTTTCCGCTGTAATAATTAGTATACGGTACACCGCTTAAAATTCAATTCATATTTACTGATTGTTACAATTTATAATAGTTAATGGAAGTTTTATAAAATATAGTTAAACAACTTAAAACTGTCCTTTCTAAGTGTAATAGTAGTGTACAATACGTAGAGTGTTTTGTAGCGTAATGTTTTTATAAAAGGAATATCGAAGGAATATTTTTGGTCGAGGTAATAGGAAGTCAAGACTTTTCATAAAATTAGTACGATACCGTATTAATATTATAGTAAACTGTAGACATTTATTTTGAACTCGTTGCGTATTAGTGTAAGATATGTTCATAATTTACAATTTTGTTGTTATTCTAATTACATAGAATGGAACTGTTTTATTAGTGCAAATAATTATTTAAATAAAGTAACTAAAATTAAAACGTCGAACGAGTAATTTATTTTAAACGATGACGTAAAAAACTCACTAGAAAGAGTATTATCTTTTTTTACGTCTAAAAAATAAAATTGAGAAATAAATTAATATCTATATACTAATATCTATAAACACTCGTAATATATTAACATTTTAAAATCATTATGTATTAATTAAATCATATGTGTTAATCGTTTAATTTTTTTTTTAATATTAGAATCGTTTTAAAATAAATACTACTATTATAAAAGTTATTAATTTTTTAAGTACGTTTCAAACTAAGAAATATTATACAATAATATACTAGACATTAATACTCTGACGTTGTTAGATGTAAGGAGTTATTTTGAGATAGTTATTCAATGTAAATAGTTTCGAAATATGGTGGACTTTATAGCATATCTTTATTAAAAAAATAAAAAAACTTAAAGTTTTCGTCGAGAAGATAATCTTTATGCCTTAAGTTTCTACATTACAAAAAGGCACTCAATTTGTATATAATCAATAATATTCTAGGTATCAATACTGATTTATTAATACGATATTTGTTAAAATCAGTAAAGTGATTGGTTTGTTTATCCTAAATAAAGAAAACACGATTTTGTCTTTTAATATATTAAATAAAGCATTTGCCTCGTTTATTATATTTTTTAAAATTTTCTTCGCCAGATCCTGCAAAAAAGAGAAAGTATTCGTATATAAAATAATTTTGCATATTGTAATAAGATATACAATATTCCTAAAATTATTAATTGTGTTTGTGAAGATAATTATTTCTGTACTTAGGTAATTATTGTACCGTATATTAAATTTATTTTAAAGACAAAAATAATATACGATTTCCCGTGTTAACTTTTACTGGACTAAATGGGGTTAAAGAAATTAGTAATTTATAAATTACTATCGATAACTTACCGCTATATCCATCTTTGGTAAGAGCATCTTTTAAAATATTACCCTTATTAATTTTATATATATATATTCGACAGTTTATTATAAGTGCGTTTCAAATTATAAACTAATTAACTAAAAAAAATACACATATAAAGTCAAACGAAAAATGTAGTCCAATGTCTTCTATAATAAAACTGTTTAATTTCTTACCAACTAAAAAAAGTTTTATTTGGTACTAAAATTTCAAACTTATACTATAATATTTATTATATGATTGAACGTACCAATGCAATCTATTAAATAAAATTGTAAAAATAAAAAAAATATTAATTTTATATAAAACAATTATACGAATATAATCCGAACTTCGAATATTATATATATATATATATATTAACGTAATATATTTCTTTAAATGACTAACATAGAAATTAAATATCAAATCTCAATAAGTAAATGACAATAATTTTTAATAAATATCAATTCAGAGTTTCCTATTTATATGTATCACATTCTAAACATTATACGTATAACAGATCTAGCAGGCGCGGTACAAAATGTCGTCAATATTTTCGGACTTTATTCTAAAGATGTTTCGTTACTCTCCAAAGTAAATCATGTTGATGATTTCGTAATGACGGGAGGGACGCCGGAAGGGAAAAATAAAGTAAAAATTTAATTGCTCGTAATTAATCGTTTCGTTTCACATGTACGTAATGTCAAAAGTAAAAAGAAGCTTAGAAAGTCTTTAAGCCGTTTTTCGTTATATATCTCCCCTAATGACCATAACTTAAAATAAAGTCGTTCGAAATTTCTCAACAATTAAATGGATGCATTTAATTAATAAATACGATAAATAGATACGAAATGCACGATAACTTTTATATAATATATTCGAACATTATCTTACCATTGAAATCATCTATGAAAAGAATAAAATTTGTATTTTGTATTATTATTAATTTGTATTATAAAATTGTGTATAAGACATCGTCGTACAGTATTTAAAAATACGTAGAGATTAGTTTACATATTTACACAAATATGATACACATAAATTATATGATATAAAAATTATATTTTACTTTTAATACTACGAATATTTTCAAAAAATTAACGATAATACGGTAATAAAACGTATATAATTACCCGAATGCGCGTATTTAAGACAAAGAAAAGCCAAAATAGTAATAATCATTAGATGACGTTTTATAGCAACCATTTTCGTATAGTAAAATTAATTAAAACGATATAACGTTTTGGATATCGATAGATATTGATGAACCAATAAGGAGAAAACAATTTTTGCACGACTTAAATGTATACAAAGACTCTGAGACAAGTATTAAATTTATATATATTTGTAAATTGACGGTATTTTTTTTAACAAATGTTTTTCGTAACGCATGTAAACATTTGTTTTGATTAAATAATCAAATAAAATACATGTGGCATAAGAATGCGAATGTATGTGTTGTTTAGGCATGTCTGTATTTCGATACCGACAATTGGTAATTGACAATTGTGTTTTACGTTTTTCGAAAATACGGTTTAAGCGTAAGGGTTAGTTAAAAAAAAAAGAGTCGCTTCCCCTTTTTTGTTTCGTTCATCATCAAACATTATGTATTCGCTGGCTGGAAAGCCTTAACAGTATTGCTTCAGCCTTCGGAGCGTGTCGCCGTTTATTGTATGAAAAAGTACGGAAAAAAACATACAATATAAACAATCGTCACTGAACGGCGTAGCGGGGATGATTCTACCCGACCACATCGCCATTTACAATAAACATGACGATCGTTTATCGTATGTTTTTCCCGTACAATAAACGGTGGTATGCTGGCTAGTTGAAGCAATGCTATTAAGGTTTTCTAGTCAAAGAGCTGCACTGGTGTGGCGTGGGAAGCACAGAGGTGTCGACCGCGGAAGTCTCTTGCGGTGTGCCGCAGGGCTCCGTGCTCGACCCTCTGCTGTGAAACGTGACGTACGACGCGGTGCTTCGCCTTCCGTTATCGTTCGGCGGGTCGATTTTCGGCTTCGGCGACGATACACTGGTCGTGGCGGAGGGGGACACTGTAGACGAAGTGCATGTTCGTGCTAACACTCGCGGCTGGCGGTTGAAAAGACTCGTAGTGTTCACGGCCCGTCGCGGTCCGGTGGATCTTCATCTACGACTAGAGGAGGAGACCGTCCGGTTAAGAACGACGCTTAGGTACCTGGGTCTCGAATTCGAGTCCAAGCGTTCGATGTACGGAACGCACTTCCGTACATTGTCCGACAAGAGACAGCGGGTTAAGGGAGCCTTGACTAGCGTGATACCTTGGGCCGCGCGAGGCCAAACGGCGCTTGCTCGAGTCTCAGGTCTACTGGGACGCCATCGTCCGATTCGCCGAGTCGGTGATGATGGCGAAGGAAGTAGCCGAACGGCAGAGGCAGGCTCTTGGCGTGACAACTCCGTCGCGTCATCGTGGCCGCAGTAGGAGCAAGCGCATAACAGCGAATGATAAACGGAAAAAAGGTCTTATCAGTCCCAATTTACTAGAGCAAAAAACTGGTCGTACTGCCGAAGCAGTTGTTCAAGCTCCCTCACCACGATAAGTGTGAATTCCTCCAAAAAAAGTTATTATCTCTCTTAAAAGTATAAGTAAACATTTAGTTAATGTTATTTTAATTATTAATCGTTTACTGTAAAAATCAATAGAAAATGAATAAAACTATATATATATATATATATATTACTTATTATTTACTCGATATTAAAAATTATGTGAAACATAAAGGAGGAAATTATTCATTTAAATAGAGTAGAGGGTGCCATAATTTTCATGGTTATTTACCTACTTAACACGTACTTATTATTAAAAGTTGCATTATCTTATGATTAATTAGGTATTATACCAGCGAACAAAAATATATATTTGTGGCCAATTATTATAATAATATATCGAATCAAAATAATTTTTTCAAAAAAAATTATAATACACATATATATTATTATATTAGAATACTCGTACGAAGGAAAACAACGATTCACGTTTAAAAACAACAGAATTGAAACCGGTTACTATGGAGTTCTTAATACTGTAGTGGTGAGTTGATGAATCGATTCGTTCCCAAACCGTGTTCTTTTGACAATTGTATTCTGTTATGAACACTATTATGCGGAAATGATTTATTATTTATCTTTTTTAGCATTATCGCCTATAATATAGTTGTATATGATTGTGGGCGTTTTTATGTCGTTTTTATTTAAATGATTGTAGTTGTTTTTATGTAATAATTGTGGGCGTTCTTATAACGAAACGATTATAGTTGTGTTTTATCATATAGAAATGATT
>JAIPRN010003083.1:0-24124 GCA_025469175.1 Geopemphigus sp. TES_GeoC_2020 | reverse complement strand
CACACACACACACACACACACACACACACACACACACACACACACACACACACACACACACACACACACACACACACACACACACACACACACACACACACACACACACACACACACACATCTTATTTCACTGTTGGTTTCACTAAAATTATTCTATGCAGTTTTCTAAATAAGGTAATAAGAACAACATATACCCAAACACTATGCAGTTTTTATATAATATTTAGGAAAAAAAGGCGGTGTTTTCAAAATCTAAGACAACACATTTATAACATTGCAAACACATTGAGCGTTTTTTTTTATCAAAATATAATGATTCATATTAATTATTATGCAATAAAATGTCTTATATACAGAAATTAAAACGAAAAAAAAAAATATATATATAAATTTTATAATTTAACAAATATGATCAACTTACTTAAGTATGTAATGACACCAAATATAAATAAATGAATACATAATAATAGTAATAATAATAAAAGGATATTAATAAATTTAAATATATATATTTATTTATTTAAACTAAATATAATTTCGAGTAATTTACAAAGATAAATCAAAAATAAATAAGTAAATCAAAAATTGAAGTTTTATAGTATGCGGTTTTTTCTTGAGTAAAAAATATGTCTTTTAAAATATGTCGTCAATTTCTTTGAAATAAAGAATTCGTAATGTTATTTTAACCTTAAAATTTTATTTTTGAAAAATAATATAAGATTTCCAAATAGTAATAAATATATATATAACACGTTGGAATGCAAATTTCAGGCATATGTTGAAAATATATAATTTAAACAAAAATAAAACGACAGTAATATTACAATATTTTGATAAAAAAGAATAATTAAATAAATACCAGTAATTATTAGAGGTAATACAGACTAATTATGTCAAAAATTATGACCTGAGAATGGATGGATGGATTATAAAGTAGGAAGAAATCGAGAAATAATATTTAATATTTCAGTTCATTTCTATGTTTATATATATACTATTCATGCTATAATATATAAATTTTTATTCGTGATACATCGTAATCAGGTACTTAATGAATTGATAGTTCGAGTCTTTGAACCTGACACGATTACTGTATAATAAAAATAGTACATGGAATCTGCCCGGAACCGTGAGAAAATTATTACTAAATATTATTATTATTACTATTATTATTTTATATACATTATAAACGACTTGAGACACACACGTGGCCTAACCAAATACCAAATCGATTAAATATATAATACGTATCATTAAAAAATTTCATCTGCTGCACATATAACGCATAGTTTCTGCAATATATAAAATAATGTAATATAATACACTCAAATACGTAATATACATTGACGGATGAAGTGTAATGAACGAAGGAAAAAAGGGACTCGTTTTCGTTGAAATTATGCGTGGGAATATGATTTACTAATAAAAACTAAACAAACCAAAATCGATAAATAAAAGTATAAAAACGTTCTGTTAAACGCATGTGACGAGATTTAAAATCTCAACAAGTGTCACTACAGCGATTCCTTATATTATTATTATTTTTATTATTAATAAAAACTAAAATAATAAAATACTCTCTAGAATATAAACATTAAATGGTCCACGTCGAACACGTACGATACTAATCAGTAACTCACCAATTATAATAATATAATTACAAAATAATAAGGTCCCTAATTTTTATTTTCAGCCATTTGTGTCCATACTTGCGGGCGATACAAACATTTATAGTGATCCAAAAAACTTGTAGATGAAATAAAATAAGAAACGAGGAAATGGTTATCGTATTGCGTAGCTACGCGTAATTTATGTTATTGGAAAAACCGCACCGATCCTTTTCGGCGGTTGCCTTGTAGAGGTTTTCCGAACAGCCCGTGTACGGATAACGGCGCTAGGGATATATAAAGGACGAAGACGTTATATTTATCTACGGACGTCTACATGTGACCGGTGTCGCCGGGTTGGAATCCCATGTGATGCATATGTTGTTGTTGTTGTTGTGACGACCCTTGTTGCTGTTGATGCTGTTGCTGCTGTTGATGCTGTTGCTGCTGTTGCTGCTGTTGCTGCTGCTGCTGCTGTTGTGCTAGCAACGCCGCCATTTTAGTCTCTTTTTTCGTCCGCTGTTTCAAATGCACTTTGGCGTGTCGCTTTTTCTCATCGCTCCGCGCGAACTTTCGGCCGCACACGTCACACGTGAACGGTTTCTCACCCGTGTGCGTTCGTATGTGCGTCGTTAAATGATCGGACCGGGAAAACGATCGCATGCAGATGCGACACTGGAACGGTTTTTGGCCCGTATGTATGCGTATGTGCCTGGTAAGCTCATCGGATCTGGAGAACCGGCGGTCACAGTGTTCTACAGGACACGCGTACGGCCTCTCGTGCACCGGGGTCTTGCTAGGCCTGTTCGGGTACTTACGTGGTTTCACCGGCACCAGCTTCAATGGTAGCGACGATTGTTGGTACACCTGTGACAATATCTCGTGCCCTTTGCTAGTGGACGGGTTGTACTCGGCCAGCTGCACGCTGTACCCGCCCTGCGACACATTCGACGAGCCGGGTGATCGCACGTCCACGTTCACTACATTAGCAAACTCTTGTTTCGGCACCATCTGTTGCTGTTGCGGCTGTAGCTGTTGCTGCTGTTGCTGTTGCGACTGCCCACCGTACTCGACAGGCGAGTCCAGCCAATGGTATTTACTGACCGGCGATGACTGCTGTTGCTGTTGCTGCAACATTTGACCGCGGTTGTGGTATATGAGATCTTGGTCGTTACCGGTCACACCACAGCCAGCGTAAGCGGAAGGTGCTTGTTTGCCGCATTCGATGTTCAGACCGAGCAATTCCACTTGGCTCTGTTGAGATCTGTCTTCGTAGTGCGGACTCGAGCTATGGTATGAGGTGGGCGTGTTCGACGACTGAGGTAGCAAACTGAACAACGGGGGGAATATGTTTTTGTCTGGGCTGGGCAACAGCCACGAAGTATTAAGGTGACTGTTGTTATTGTTATTTGAGGAACTTGTTGAGCATGGTGGTGCCGTTTGCATGGGACTGTTGTTCGTCGAGAACCTGTAACTGATCCTGGGCTGTCCTGATGGCATGCTAGAGTTGGTCGAGTATATGACGTCCTGTCCGCCATCATCTTGTTCCAGTTCACCACCGATCGTTTCGGTCTTCAACTGAAGCGACACTTCTAGTTTGTGTTCAACAGCACTCCTGCTATTATCGTTCGCCTCTTGCAATGATCCTATAAAACAAAATATCACGTCATTATTTACAACATTACGATTTTCATAGATAATACAATTTTTAACGGTTTTAAAATTACATAGTATCCTATAAAGTTCCTCTTCCCTCCTAAATTTAATCATTTAATAATAATTTAGTAGTTAATGTGGCTTTTCTGGAACACCGGTGCATTTATTACAAAACCACGAACTCCAGTCAATATAAAAAATTGACGTGAACGCATCACAGAGAAAAATATAAACACATTATATGAAAATAACCAACTGAATCTCTTTCAACAAATTTTGACTTTCTTACGCCTATACGGGAAATAATTATTAAAATAAAGTTAAAAAATATAAGTGGACTCTAAGATCTTAACTGTGAGTAATACAAACAGCATGTAACCTGTTGGAGTGCAAAATATTATCACGAGAAGGAGAAATAAATGATTATGTAGAATAGAACTTACTGTGCAAAGAAGGAAAAGAGGAATTGCAATTGCAATCACAGAATATTAAAAAAAGGAGTTTAAAACAACTACTGACTAAAACGCTGAGAAGATGAAGGTTTAACGTTATTTTTTTCAAATCTATTTACATATTCTTATTGTTTATCTCACAATATATCTTAAGGCATGGCCGAAAATGACCGTTCACCTGTAACAAATATTACAAATATAACGACGAATACTGGAATATATATATATATATATATGTGTGTGTGTGTGTGTGTGTGTGTGTGTGTGTGTGTGTGTGTGTATATAAATCATGATCAACTCAATATTTTACAATATCTTTCCATTCATATTTCAAAATAAAAAAAATTTTATTAACAAATTGTATTTCAATATTGTTCAATTCAGTTAATATTTTTCGACGAAAATTAATAATTAGCAATTGAAATTGAATCTCTACTGATAATGAAACTTCGTTTACGGAAAAGTATTCTTTAACTCGAACTCCATTCTGATTTACAATGATTTTCATCATTTTTTGCAAATATTAAGTCGTTTATATGTGTGTTAAATTCGATTATTATTATAAAAAAAAACGAGAAAAATACTTCTGACACGTGCCGGTATGAGTGTGTATATAAATATTTTTGTAGAAAATAAAACGCACATTTTGGATTTTTGCCACCATTCTCCGTGCGTGAGTTACACACACGCGTTTACACGTTTAATTATAACCGTACGCTACACAAATCGCGTACAATATAGTACATATCCGGCACATTCACGCACAACACGAACGCAGAAATTTCACCGATTATATATAACGGAGTCCGTTATTATCATAATAGTCCTAGCGTCGTTCATTTCGTCACACCCTTTTCCTGATACACTCATACATGCGTTAATACGCGTCATTATTTTAAGCGTGCTGTTTTGTCTGACGCCGATTGGTCAGAAAACTGTTTAAATATATATATATATATTCAATAAATAATAATTCGTCGTTACTACGTGATAACGAGTTTTTGTTGAATTTATTCGTTGTCGCGCGCGCTGCACACATTTATAACAACGGAAAAAAAGAGGAAACTGTAATAGTTTATTTTATGCGAATAAAGTCGTCCAACAGCCGGAGATAGGAACGAGGTAATAGCTATGTGTCGTTTATGATAAAAATACGCTTAACCGGTATGGGAAGCGTTCAATTCGATATCTGCGGTCTTTTTGTTGTTGTTGCTGTTGTCTACGATATCGAATTTATAATAAGAAAAAAATTATATGAATTATATTTTCGGTCATAAAAATTGTTATGGACTGTTGATATATATATATATAAACACGTATCACATATTTTTTCGGATGATCTTTACCAGAACGACAACTGGTTTTCATGCTGATGGCGAATTCGTTACTATTTTTTTTGTATAATTATCGTTTCTATTCTTCGAATTTTTATAATAATATTTGTTTTTCTAAACTATCCGTCATGCGACCGATGTGTACACATTATTACGATGTCGATTACGTACATATACATGTACACACGTCAACCTATTAGAGACGTAAAATAAATCCGTTAAAATCCCGTATAAACATTTAATAATAGTAATTATATTACGTATGTATCGAGGATGCGAACTGTGTAAAAATGCATCGTTGTCAAATGCCAAATATTTCTTTTATCTCTCACCGCCCGTTTCTTTTTCAAAGTTACAAAAAACATTCGACATATTGTTCTAAGTATACGTGTATATTATTTATTCTTTCTTGAAACTCTGTATAAATAATATTTAATAAGGTTTTCGAAATACAGATATTTTTAAATATGCGCACGTGACAGACTATAATATTTAATGATATCGCAACACAACTATAATTGTTGTTAGGACGTATTTTATATATTATTTACCGAAACGATAAATTAAGACACTTTTTGATCGATATTTATGTATAAGTTTCTTTTTTTTCATTATACACATTATTGTGGTTTGCATATTGTAGATTCATCTAAGCTACCCGAAAAATAAAAGAAAACATAACAACTGACTCAGTGATTTGTGTAGACGATTGGAGATCATTATCGTGCATTGCACCATATGTTGAATGTTTAACTTCGATTTTATTTTTAATTTTACACGCACGCACACACACATACATATATACATATACGATATACACACATTATACATGAATAAATAATATTGCTACAAAACTAGAATACTTTATTGTAAAAAAAAATTATTAACGTCACGGTTATAAACGATTTATAAATCGTGTTTATAGTGTTGGAGAGAACGATGGGATGCCTGCTCTGGGTATAGTCCGAGAAAAAGCAAATACTGTGACTTTTTATTTTATTAAATATATATGTGTGTGTGTGTGTGTGTGTGTGTGCACGCGCATGTATACGGTTTCGAGTATTATATATGAAAAAGTAAAAACGACATAAAGCGTTAAACCATATGATAAATATATATATACGATTTTATAGCTAATAAATCTTCTTGAGATATTTTCCAGGATATAAAAGCGATTTAACATTTAAGGCTATTGTATATATTATTGTAAATAGTTTATTAATTTTTATCGAAGCGAATATATTTTTACAGTTATAAACATAATATATATTTATATATATATATATACACACAATCACGTACGGAATACAAAGATGCACTTACAAGTGATGTAAATATTAACTTATATGTATATAGGTAACCAATAAAACGTTGAATACCAAAAACAATTGGGAAATCATTAAAACTTAAACACTCTTAAATAAACAATTTCTATAGTATTTAAAAATCTATTGTTATACTAATAATTTTTATGTTTGATAAATAATATCAAAAAATTTGTTTTTTACTTTCAAATAAGAAACTAAGAAGAATATTCCACTTCACAGAAATATATAAATACGTGATAAAAGAAGAAAATACGCCTAATGAAAATCAAAGTCGTCTTAAGTTATAGCTATCATATGGTATAATCATAACAATAACGTAGACAACTACCAAATAATAGCAATATACTTATCCATACTTCTTAGTTTTTCAATTATTATCATATAAATTATAATCAGAAAAATGACTATAATTTTACATAAAAAATATTTTTTATAACATCCGATATAAAACACTCGAAGAGTGAATTTATATTTATCTTCTACAAAACAAACGTTATAAGGATGAATTAAATAAATATGACCCGAAGAAATTCAACAAATCTATTGTCTTTTTGTCGAACGAAAAATGTAAACATTTTAAACGATGTTTGAAAATAATATTTACAAAAATTTATTTTATAATTTATACCTAATATAACTTAAAAATTTTATAGATTGCCTAAACTCATTACTGTTGACAATATGTATACATATATATTATATACAAAATTTGTTGGTTTATGTAACGTAAAATCATATAAGTATAGATAGTACGCGTGTATATTGATCGACTGCCAGACAACGATAGACTAAATAGGTGTGTAATTAAACATTTTTTTAAGAATGTAAACAGGATCAGTGGACTATATGGGCAACACGAACCCATTGTTTAAAACAGTATTTTATCATGAACGGTTGATCAACGTTTAAAAATCGTGCATACATTTTTCAAAATTGAAAAAATGACAAATTTGGATTCTGACTAAGTCGCTGCGCTTAATGGATCTAATATTAGTTGACGAGTTGAAATCGTAAAAATACGTTAATAACCGTTTTAATAATCATTTTTATATAATTAAATGTAATAGCGGTAGACACTCGATAATTTTACTTTTCAAAAACGCACATGAAAAACGTGTAATAGATATGCGTACATGCTAATTTAAGCGTTTGAAAATACATATGTATCGTATAAGCTTCTTATTGCTTTGTATATATTATATTATATACTATTGTCGGGAAACGAAACAAAGTTTTTTAAAGGTTATTTATTTTTACATTTAATCAATACTGCTGGCGATGTGTGAATAAGTAAAAACTACAAAAATGGTTATAATAAATAAATAAAAATAAAATAGTTTTGTCAATTGACCACTCCCGCGTTGATGATGGTGCGTTGTTAACGGACGGCCTTCGAAGATGGGGTACTAGGAGAAATTTACACGAGTAAAGGATAGTGGTGGGTAAGTTGATGGGTGAGGAGTAAGTAGTGGAGAGCAGGGTCGGCGAACGTAGGCATATATACGTGGTAGAATATTGATTTTAATTTCGTCGCCATGATCATGAATATTAGGTACTATATGATTTTAGCCGAGAAAACACGAAGTTAGAATTTTGAAAATATCATTAAAACTTATATTTGAAAAGCGAATACACGTAAATGTACATAACTATTATATGATATAAGACCTAAGAATTATAGTTTTAAAACAAAACCTCTAAATATATATAAGTACGTACACCCGTAAAATTAATTTTTACCAATATTTTGAAATTGATCACGGGCATTTATTATTTATATTTTGGTATACCGCTTCGTTATTTTCGTGTCACGAATATATATTATTTACAAATTGAGGCTTATGTATTCGTATTTTTACCTTATGAAATGATACTAGTATTTTTCGTCGTTCGCCTCGAAAATTGTTACGTGAAAACAATCATTTATAATAATATCACGATTGAAACCTAATGTTTATTGTTTTGATAATGTGCGTGTTATTTATGATAAAGTGAAAACTACATTGATGGATAAACAAATTATTAATTACGATTTATCGAAAACTATCACTTACGTGACGAGGCAAAAAAGGATCCTCCCACCCCGTTTAGAAAAAAACACGCTTTAATGCTCAAAATGCTTATTTAATATGTACTTTAAGGGGATATGAAACAGTGAGAACTATTTTAGACATAAATCTTAATATATATAGTGAAACGAATTCAATTTTAGAGATAGATTTGAACTCGTCATCAATCTACTTTTTAGGTCATTGCGAAAATCGATTTTTGATATTAAATTGAACGACGTTAATATTTACGTTATTCTACATTTTTTCGGTATATTAAAAAAAAACCAAACATATAACAAAAAATGTATTCTTACAAACCACAACAGCCCGGAAAAAAGGCCAACAAATTATTATTCGAAATTCAAGGTTGATCGCCCTAAGTGGTCGAATTTTCGTCTATCTTTCAGATTTAGAAGTTCGTCGTGCTGTGTATAAAATGTTTAAACTCATTGAAATTATCGACATGTGCGTGCGTGAAACGTAATCGTATCTCGGCCGGCTAATTTTACAATCGTGTAAAACGAATATGTAAATTAACGCCGTACGGCACTGTCTGTAATTACGACTACGCTTGTAAACTTTTCACGTACGCGACACCACAGAGGACGCGACGCGTCGTTCTTTTTCCGGCCAAGTGCCGCTCGACTTTGGCGAGTGTACGCGTTATTTTATATACGTATAGCGAGTATACGCGATATTGTCGGTCCGTGCTCATCGTTTCTCCCCGCGCCATAGGCCACCGTATTTTATCGATCCGCTACACCACCCATCGCGGGCGCGCAGCTCATTCAACTCTGAACATTCCATTCATGACGAGGAGTGGAAACTTACAACGCTATACGCGTACTAATACCCATCCAACTGCTGCACAACCGTCCCACCACCCCCATGTCAACCGTCGGGAACAAAATTTCGGGCCCACTTTACCAGAACCCGCTTGCGCACTGCGTATATTGATCTGCGGTGGGTGTTATTCGCATTTCCACGGCCACACATCACCACCCTCAAGTAATTCTTTCGCACGAGCGGGCGCACACACACACACACACACACACACACACACACACGTGCACGCACGCACGCACACATATTTTAGCCGAGTCTATTCAACTTTTGCGAAATCACTCCCTTATGTCGGCGGGTTCACCGACCGTCGCCAATGTCACCGTCACTACCATCCTACCCACCCGAAATGTACTACATATATATTTTTAGTTCGTGTCCTACGCTTTTAGGTTGATTTCGGTTATAGATTTTTTTCGAAACGCACACACGCGTGGTATATATATATATATATATATATATATTAGGTGTCCGAGCCGGCGATAGAGGTGAAAATCTTTACCTCGAGGGCGGAATATTTCAACCTTGACGGCGCGCCATCGTCAATAAGAAATCGATGAACAACATTACAATATGTACGCGGGTATTCACGTTGGGGTCAAAATTACGCGATACAGCGCTAGAAGGGACGAGGGGACAGTAATAATCGTTATATCGTCATATATATATATATATATATATATATATACCTAACAACTATTATATGTTGCATACGTATGAGAATATTTTTACGCGATATATTTTTAACACTTATTTGTGAACGAGCTAGTTATTTTCTAATGTTCGCGATTGTAAAAAATTATATCGAATAAATATGGAGCATAAGTTTAATACCTGTAATAAGAGGCGGTTCAACGACAGTGGACGGGCCGAAAAACGATGGTACTTCGGCGCTGGTGGTGACGGGCGTGTTGAGATCGGTACCGGCATTCCCCTGCGCCGGGCTATGGCACGCGGTGTTGCCCGCGCTGTGTCCACCGTTTCCCAAGTGTCCTCCATTGCCAGTGGTCACTCCGCTCTTGTACGGTTCAAAACTGAGCACGTTGAAGTGACCAGCGGCCGCGGTGGCCGTGGTTACGGCAGCCGCGGACTCGGCCAACAAATACGGATGATGGTGATGGTGGTGATGGTGGTGGTGCGCGTGATGGTGTGGCCCGACGCCAGGCTCCAGGGCCGCGCACTCCATGATCATATCGGCTTCGGGCTGTTGCTGTTGATGTCGACGTTGTTGTTGTTGCTGCTGCTGCTGCTGCTGTTGTTGTTGTTGCGAGACACCTACGGCACAAGCGTCACGCCGGTCACAGTTATTATTAACGTTGTTGCTGTTATTGTTGTTGTGATTCGCGACGACACAATCGTTATTATCAACGTAATCAGTGGTGGCGGCGGTGGCGGCGGACGCGCGGTCTTTTGGATCAATTATTATTGGGCCTGGCGGCGGCGGGGACTCCGGCGATTCGACCAGCTCGATATCGTGGAACGGGTACCAATCGTCCGGGGGCGGTGACCACGAGCTGGGGGCCAGGGGCACGCGGATCACGCACCTGGACAGTGCCAGGCCTACGCTGGGGGGGTGCCGCGTTTACGGGTAGTGAACGAAACGCACGCGCGATACCGGTTACGACGCGTCACGGACGGCGGCGACGTGACGCGTGAAATATTTTTCGAAAAGAACCGCCGACATTGGTTTTCGATGAAATTACACGACAACGCGCGCACTCGTCAGTAGAAACGCATGTACGGATGAACGGAAAAAAAACCAAAATATTTTTATATAACTATCGTCGCATTCGGTTACACGTGTATATATATATATGTGTGTGTGTATGTATATACTATACGCACACGCGCACGGGGCTCAGTCCACGCACACGCACGTGATGCTGGAGCCGGTGGACTTGTTGAACTGAAGGTGCGCGCGTCGCGTGCGTCGGAATACGACGGCCGTACACGGAAAACGAGCGCGCACTGCCCACACAGCGCGCGGGGCGACGTATAGCGTCGTTTTATGAATGAAGACCGTCTCTGTCCCATATATGGGAACGGGAACCGGGCGTCGGTGGCGGATGGCCCGCGGCGGGGCGGTTACGGTGCGGTGGCCGAGCGGGGGCGGGCGGTCGGCGGCGGCGTCCCGGCCAATGGAAGCGCGCCCGTAACGGTGACGTCGGCGTGACGTCATGCGCCGCGGGACGACCTGCCGCACGCACACGATGGGAACGGCCGTCGCCACCGACGGGATTCCTTCCACCGTCCACGTTTTCGCGTCTTTGGGCAATAATTATTTTTGGCGTTATATTCGCGCCACGTTTTTTTAAATTTCCGTTCGATTACGTCTTTTTTGCTGTTGCCGCCAATATGTTAGCGCACGAAATCGCCGTCATTTTTTCTCCGCGATAATTTATTCCCGCGCCGACGGTGTCTGAGTTTTTACGTTTAGCCTGTGGTAAATTTGATATTCTCCACGAACAATTTTTGGTTTTTAAAACAATTTGTTTTCGTTCGCGAATGAAATTATCGATTCCGTTATCCGCACGGTGGTTTGCTCTTTTTACCAAGACTCCGTATTTACGTACGATCGATAATTAAAATTCACTCCTTGAACATTGAAACGTCAAACAGCGAATTTTTTTTTAAATCGAAAAGCTGGTGTTTTATACATTTGAGCCTATCGAGAAGATATAAAAATATTTAACATTCATCAATAAATTAGTAAGATTTCCTACATTTTATATATTTATGGAATATTATCCATTTATTACAAACGATTTATATTTTATGTGTATACTTACATAGTATACTAACAATAAACAAAAAACTCCACGAATTCAAATTAAAATCGTACACGATTAAAAATATATAATATTATAACGCCAAGTTTTGAATTGAATAAAAATTGAATAGAAAATTCGAGTAAATTCATACACACCGTTGGATTGTTACTTTTTATAGTACTGTTATGATTACTTCGTTATTTATTTCTTGAGCAAATTGTAAAAGGAAACGGTTGGCTATTTATAAATAATTTGACTAGAAAGCGCGTTAAAATTTATTATCATCGCAATATTTTTAACAAAAGTATTTATAAATAATACCCCTTCATTTAATACACGTGTGCAACTCGTAATTATTGGATAAAATCGACGTTTTTTCATGTTCATATGTTATGGTTTTATTTAAATGAATATTCCTTTAAAATTTCAAAGTATCTATATAATATATTATATATCATATTTTTATTAATTCCGTGCAATCATGTAACGAGTATATTAGAAAAAACAAGCATTGAATAATGGTTTATTCAAAATAATCTTTCATTTTGTATGTTTATTCGTGTCAACCGATACTTTTTGTGAAATAGATAAATAAATAAATCCAAAATATATGTGTGTATATGTTTAAAATTTAATCCAATTCTATAAAAATATATATTAATTAGAAACTGGTGGTTGAAAAACTAAAAATATAAGTATTGATGCGGTAATTATCATTATTGTTATACGAAGATCTATGTATAAGCATTTCGGTATTTTAATACATTTCAAACCTATGTAAACTGTTTCTTTATTCCTTATTTTCTTTAATCAAATACCGGGCTAATAAAACTAAAACACATTTTTTCGACATTATTATGCAACAAAATATAAATTATTCGGCTAATGTTATACCTTTTTTTACATCACAATCTCCGAATAAATATATTCCAAATACATTTTAACATTGAAAATGTTTCTTCTTTTCCGTTTTATCAAAATGTGCAACAATTCCCACTAATTCTCGAATAATGACATATTTTTGGAAAGAGTGAAAAGAATTTACTAATCTCTGAAAACTATGAGGGTCGTAAAGTAAAAGAATAAGAGCCTTATTTAGTATTGTAGATGTACAATTTATACCCCTACTCTCATTGCATAATTAACGTGAATAATACATAATAAAATATAAAATAGAATATCATAGTACAAATAGTGTATATATTTTAATATTATAAAAGCAACAGAAACATTAAATCAATATTACATTTCCGACGTGTATATTACACACAATGATGGAATCAAGGAGGTCTCCTTTTCTCAAATTAACATATGAATTGCGTCGTTGAAGTATTTTTCACAACGTTAATGTGGTTATTCTCTACCATACGAGTATATTATTATAGGATTATCAATAAATTGGTCTATGTCGAAAATACAATGTTCATGACGAATTTTCAACATTGAGTAGCCCGTTAAATCTACCTTTACCCATTGTCGATCTAATCCACGTTTTAGTATGCGCAGCAAGAAAGTTTCGCTGTACGGTTCTCGTTCCTAAAAGAGATAGAGATGAGATTTATTCGTGAGATAGAGCCTGAAATCATCAACAACATACTCAAAAATTGGTTTGACTGTATACGCTACTTCAAAGCCAGTCGAGGTAGCCATATGAGCGAAATTGTATTTCATAAGTAATTGGAGACGTTATTTTATCTAATCAAATTACATTATACGAAAAAAATGTATTTGTATTCATTTTATTACATTTAAAAGGATACCACTAGATGACCCACTCTTCATACATATAATAATAGGTCAATTGTTAGTGGTCAGTGTACAATACCGATAGATATATAATTTATATTGGTCACTTTGCCAATATGACAACATAAAATATATACAAACATGACTACTACACCGCATAAAACGTGACCTACATATATTGTATATATGTATTATTGTGATCGTGTGTTTTTTTCTCGCCCCCGAGTTTCGTTTATATATTTTATAGCTTACAATATACGATTCATATATACATCCGGGAGTTGTACACACAATACTATTATTATAATTATTAAGTTCCATTTTGTACGCATGCGCGCCCATTGCGCGTATTGTGTATACATACACGAGACCGCCGAGGAATTTGAACGGCCCACGAAATACATAGGTTTTCTAAATTTAAACTGGCCGATAGCCCAGCTCGGTTATTTCGAGTACGTGACTAAATCACGTCGACCGCGTGAAAAAAATTATGTTAAGTTTTATGTATTTATTTTTGTACATTTCGTGTCAACATTTGCCTAATTTAATTATCTTATCAACTGTCCATAGGTATACTCGTGTGAAATGAAGAGGGTGTAAAACTGTCAAGTTCACACCCTTCGCACGGCGTTATTTTTTTAATCTTTTGCCGCGGTTTTAAGAATTTACGAATTTTCGAAGGAAATATCATGATAGTTTAATATAATTTTAATTTTACACAAATTCGAATTTTTCTAATTTGTCACAGTTACAAGCAAGATATAAGAATTACTATGTACTTAAAATACAACCAACTTATGATTTAGAAAAGATGAGAAAATACCGATGAAAACATTAAACGACGTGCAAAATGATGAATTAAAAAAATGTCAGAGAGTACTTTTATAAGAGATCGGTGGATGTTATTATTAAATATTTTTTAAATCGAAAATTCCTGTTACTTTTGTGTCAGGCCTCGTAGTAATTATTTAATATTCAGAAAGTAATAAATATATAAATTACAAAAACGAGGGATTATAGAACAATATTTCGAAGTGTTGCGATATTGTGTATCGCTTTTTAATACTACGTGACACGTCGCTTATACTAATTCGAATAGTACGAGAAGAAAAACAAAATTTTAAAGCGTCTCTCGCGAATGTCTTAAACACGCTTTGTATTAATAATCGCATATAATGAAAATATGACGTAAATCTCTAAAAATATACAATCGTATCTCTGCGTGCTATTACCACTGACGTTTCATGGGGTCGTTTAATTTTGGCATGGTGATTTTTTTTATAATTCTAAATCTACTCCAATACTGTTTACGAGACTTTTAATATGTGTGACTATTGTATTACAATGATACGAAGGAAATGTAATAATAACGAACAGTTTTATTTAATCAAAAGGAAATAAAAATCATATTATAATGTATAAAAGAAACTCCAAAAAAAATTTTCTTAATGAATCTTACAAACAAAAAAGTAACCTACACTGGTAATATACACTGCACACTAAATACGCAGTATTAGTTATTCCATTGTCAACGCTATAATCGTGGGTTACATTAATGAAATGTTTTACGAAACATTTTTTAAATTACAATAAATCAAAGCTTTGCTCAGTAATAATCGAATTTATTCTGTACTGTGGATATTGGTGTGAGTTACTAGTAAACAGTATAGTAATATTATTTGCTTTGATTTATCATATCACATATTACCAAAATATTAATTTCACTCGGAATATAAAATATTGCAAGAACTTAAATATTACAAATAATTCCTACACGCGATATGCAATATATATACAATATATTGGCCGACCTCAAATAGCTTGGGAAAGGGGCGAGAAAGAAGAATACAATATATATATTAGAGAAATATAGTTCGATTTGTTTATTATAAGCCTGCATTGTGTGCCAAGATTTTAAATAAATTTTGTTTTCGGTGTTTTTTATTCATTAATTAATCATTTAAAGATTATTTATAGATAATTAAAAAAATTATAACAAACAATTGTAATTATAACCAAATTGATTTTGAGAGAATTTAATTATAAGGTTAAAAAATTAGTGTGTAACATTTCCGCGAGAGCAAATTTTCAGTACCTACTATAGTATCTCACCACTTTACTGTGTCTAAATTTAAACGCTTATTACTGAGGAAATATTTATAGGAACGTAATAATTAACACGTGTAAATTCGCATAAACATATATATATATATATATAATGATCCTAAAGAATTAAATAATTTTTATTTAATATGTACTTTCTTGGAAATTTAACGAGTAAATTGTAAATCGTCTACTCTATAATATATGAATTTTAAATGTCAAATTTTGGATTCAATTATAACAAGTCGTAAGTGCTGATTATAAAATAAAATGTATCTTCTAACTTTGAAATTCGTCACTTCTAAATATGTGTACTATTATAGAATAGATAAACTATTATTATTATATGTAACGTTTAGTTATTTATTCACGTTTACCCTTTCAAATTCCAATCTCCGGGATTTTGTAGACGGCAACTTCTACGATTTTTTAAAATATAAACACTAACGGCCATTGCAAGACGCATGCTTACAAAAAAAAATATAACATTTACATTTCTCGAAATAGTATTTGGATATGATAAAAAAATCAACAGGTACACGAACTATATTATTAATTTACGTGTAATTAAATTAAGTCCAGTGACGTATTGATACTTATTTTGGGAGATTGCTATTGCTATACATAATTTGCAATCACCCGTATAAAAAAACTTCTCCCCTTCTCTTCTTCTCCAATGTATACTATATATGGAAGCGGAATTCTCCCCTCCATCCACGCATAGTGGCAGTTTAATGTGAATTACACCGTGTCATGGCACACACACATACATATAGTATACACGTTTATAATACAAATCGTGTATGTAAATACACACACACACACAGGATTTGTATTATAATATATGTACTTACGACAAGCGTGCGTCACGTACTACCTCAATGTACAAAAGGGCTTCTTTTTTTTGGACTTCTTGTTTTGTCACTGTATAATATATATAATAATCGCAACTATATAGCAATAAAATATCGGATTTTATCGGGTACGTGCGTTTGCTGCTGTTGCTAGAAAATTATTTGTTTTTTATCGTACACTATAGTCTGTAGACGACTATTCCCTTGGATTTATACTTTTTTCCCAGATCAACCCTTTCTCCATCTCTTTCACCTCCACCATATTCCACGTAATCTCGTCACCTTACTCTTTCATTGCACACACACACATATGGATTATATACATACAAAACTGATAATACAAGACTGCACTAGGTTTGACTATAGCGAAAACGGATAATTCTCTGTGTGCGCGCACGCATATGTTATGCGTGTATATATGAACTTATCATGACAGACAATCACAAGTTCATACATAGTCGCCTAAACGCGACTATATATATATATATGTATGTGTGTACCGAATATAATTTATGAAAATCTTTATGATCAAAATTAAATTTAAAATACGTTTATCATATAGCGGACGTAAAATAATTATTATTCGAAGACAATTAAAACAAAGCTGAAAAATATCAACCGAAACAAAATTTATTACATTTGTCAGATCTCCGTAGGCCACCTAAGATATATTATAATATATTTATCTACATTTGTCGTTCGTATTCGTTTTAATTTTAAATCCTGTTAGGTATTTGTGTTCATTGAACTTATTTGTATATAAATATATATTGTACTAAAATACGCTATTTCAATAAAAATTGTTTTGTATTTTGTGATTTTTATTTATATACCTAAATTAGTTAATTTTTTTATTGCCATATGATATTATATATTAGATCTGTTTTCGCTTAATAGTGAATATTTCTGAAAACTAAACCCGATCGAATGCTATTGAATTGTACGTACCTTTTTAATTGAATGTTTTGAGACTATAATGATATAAACTATCTTTATAACCAACGAATGCATAGTTTATTATAATACGCGCATAATTTTAATAAAGAAAACTCGTAGGTACACCAGTTATTTTATATTATTGATATTATATTATACACTTACACCACTTACATATTTTAAATAAAATATGTCTATGCGTTATAGCTTTTATTATATTTTACGGAACATAAATATTTATAATTTAAAAAATATATAATCGTTATTAAAAACAAACAGTATGCGTATAGTATTTTTTAGTATACATAAATACCAAAGAAAATGTTAATTCTCATACACCATCAAAGTATATAGTTTATGATAATATAATGTATATTAGTCACCATAAATTTGTAATTTAAAATTTCGTATAAATGCGTTTATACATAAATTTCTTATAAGTAATTACGGGACGATAAACATAATGAAATAATTTCACAAAATAATATCGAATAAATAAATAATTTTTCATTCGAGACGAATAATGAATATTGCACGGAAATTTCTTCTAATCGTGCCAATATATATTTTAAAATCCAAAAATCAATTGAATAACCATTTATTATCTTAAAAAAATATTACAGAATTTGACGTTTGTCCGAAATATACATAAAAACACGTAAGTGAGTCAAACACGCCATGAATTGCAAGGTGTTTACATATCTACTTAGATATAAATGAATGTCGAGGATTTATTACATTTATGCGGACAATTCTGATGTTTTATAAAACTTAAAAATATTCACGAACAATACGCATTTAAGTCGGCCATATTGTTTTATTTTGCAATTTCGTTTATCAAAAACAGTCTAAAATGAACGGATATCAATCAATATCATGTTTATTAAAGAACGGCAGGCTAATTTATAAAATGTCCTCGGAATTCATTTTCAAACCTTTATTAAATAAATTTAAAAAAAACGATTGTCCTGAATACTAAAGAAAATATTGTGTACAACAGCTGCACATAATAATATCGGTTTCCGATTGTTTGCTTAATTATAGTTCGGCATTTTTAAATCTTTTTTTGTAACTGCCACTTTCAATTGCAATTAGGCGTTGACGATATTTCCATGACGTCGTTGTGCACGTAGTTTGTGTTTGCCTTAGGTACACACATGGATATTATAAATTTTACTTGCGGTAGACGTATATATATATATATATTTATTTATTTATTTATATAGTATGTATCCACGTCATAGTCTGATTATTGTGACGCACGTTGCGTGTTCATGTCTGCACGTATATTATAAAGGTACTTAAAACTATTTGCAGGGTAGTTCCCTGCATGTAAAAACTCATGTTATCCCTGCGTCGTCGTTTTCACAAAGGAAAGGAATACTATATAGCAGTACAAAAAAACATACGGCTTGAAAACCCGTAGTTCTGGAAACGTGTTTTTAAAAATATTTATACATTAATGTAAATATGTTTTTTGAAATAACTGAGTTCCTCGGTAATTTGTAGATATCACAAGTATTGAACAAAGAATGAGCGGAACGAATTTTATGTACAACACCATTGGTTTCTATTTGTTCAGAAAATGATTTGGTCTGCGAATCATTCTTATCGCTAAACACTTCGTTGTCTTCAATATTTATTCGCGGTTTAATAAAAAACGTGTAGTTCTGGCTACTTTTGTCATACTACACGCGTTTCAATTCTACGATACCATCAGACGCGTTCAAAATCAAATTGATATCGGTTCATTAAATGACTATCATGATAAACTGACGAAAACCGAAATCGTATCATCGCTACAATCCTATCGTTTACGTGTAAATGACTTAAATCTGATAAGTTCACGATGTTAAGCGACAGTTAATCGCTGCAGATTATTGCCGTAAATTGGAATTTAACAACTAAACGTGTAGGATTGAAATTTTTAGTGGGCATCTTACAAACGAAATCCCTAATCAATTCGTACGATTTAATGTTCTATTAACCAAACGAACAATAAAAAGTACTCTATATCGCCGATCACGTATATTATAATAATAATTATTAGCAAAATACATTATACGAAATGGTGAGACAAAAAAGGGTTTGCCTCGTATGTAACTTGCTTACGGATTCTATAGTATTCTGCCGGCCTCAAAATCAGTTAAAATTTAGGAATACGCGTCCCGGAGAACAGAGCTGGGGTGTATAAGTATACGTAAATATATATATATATATACCTTAACCCTGTGAGGTCGGTCACATAGTATTTTCATCAATACAAATATCACGTTCTATTATAATATTATATATATATATATACACACACACACACGCGCGTAACACTACCCTCGACGTAGCGGTCCTTACTCCCTCATCGTTCCCGTGCACGAACTCCTCCCATTGAAAGGGGAGGAGGGGTCCTCGACCTTGAGATCGAAATTGGGTAGTATGTTTCTAATGATTCCCCCCGCGTACATTTCTAACGCGTGCGTCGCGGCCTGTATCGATCGTGTGCGCACGCGTGTCCCGTTTCTCGTCAATGAACTATGACGTCACGCGAGCGTGTGCCGCGGCGCGTGCCTCGTCAGGCGACGACGGCATTTGTCTCTACCGCCACCCGTAGCAGTTTTCGCGGTCACGGCCAACAAAAGGTGGACCGCTCACTTTCCCACTTTACCCACCACCCTAAACCGTTTTCTATTCGAGTCGCGTAATGTATTTCACATTGTTCAAGCGGCGGCCAAAGGGATGAGGTCCATTCATTGTCGCATATAAATTTATATATACGAGTATATACATATTTCATTCATGCCGTTTCGCGCAAAAGTCCGCTCTTTTAATTTATAAAATATGGTCTTTTTTTAGAAAATCACGTTTTATTTTCACTAGGTGTGTGTACACTCGCGCGATAAATATTTCGTTTATCGAGTTTTTTTTGTATATTCACAATTCAAAAAACGATCATTAAAATTATTATAAAATTAGATATTTAACGAAAATATATACGTACAAATTATGAAAAATGTTAAATTAGTAACCCACAATATCCGAACCATGAGTGTAATCGTTAAATAAAGTAAAGTAAATATATATGGATACACTCCTTTGAAAACTTCAAAATATGATTTCATTGTATAAATATAAAGCTGTATATGAAATATAATTATATTGTATTCGTTTTTAATAAAACGTATTTATTTACATAAAGAATATTAATAACAAAAATTTGAATATTTCGGATGCACATTATTACGAGTATTTTCAAAATTGATTTTAAACCGATTACTTGATATATTGTATAAAAGTAGGGTATAAATCATAAAGATATGCAGAAACTATTATATTTTTTCATGTACTTTACATTACAAAAAAGTAAACATCCGTACACCGACAAAGTTATCATCATAAGTTATCTTCATAAATTATTTTGCAGCATATGGTAAACGTGCGATCGCGATCAAAAATATGTTTACTTTTTAACTAGAAAATTCCGTTTAAGAATTATGAATTAATAGGTATTTTCACTTTTGTCAGAAAAAAGCAAAAACAAAAACGTTATATTCACCTATTATAATATCGTGTGTATAAATATTTATTTCCGTGTATTTCTTTATATAGGTATTAATTACAGTTTTTTTAAGTAAAAAAATAAAACAAGTGATATATGTTGTATGTTAAGACACAACTGGCAAGTAATTTAATACGCTTATACGGGTATATACATTTGAAAATTTAATTACGTTTGGTTTTGTTTTAATATTCAGGTTATTATAATTTATTTAATATCGATATGACCTAAAAGTGATGACCTAAAAGTAAAGAGTATGTTGAAATACTTATATTCGCATAAAATCAATAATGTTTACGTTCTATTATTAATATTTCTTTTGAATCGGAAATACGACGACAAATATTCTAAATTGATTATTCGCGGTTTAGATGTCAGTAATAATCTACTTGTTTTTGTCCCACGGGAAAAATTTTAATTATTCTTAGTTTAATTAATAATAAACAAACGTTTGTCGGCCGATAATTTTGGGTCAATTTAATTTGACGATATTATTTTTTTTCAAGTTTAATAATGTTTATTGAGCTTTAAAATAATCTCTATCACATTACATTTTCTTCGTACCAATTATTATTTTTCTTACACGTAATCGCTTTCAATTACGTGAGTCTCACACTAATACGAGTTCAACTCGTCGTAGTAAGTGCATAGACCATATATACATTTAAGAAGTACCGTATTTGAAAATTTAAAAATGTCGTTGCTACATCATATATAATATAAGAAATTTATTATTACCGATATCGTGTCTTATTATTAAATTATCAGCTTATCCAATTCATTAACTTACCACAGTCAACAATTTAAAATATTATTTTATGTTTTACGTTATACTGTATGAGAGTTTCAAAATTTAACAGAATAATTATTATTCGTATTACAAAATAATAACTAACAATTTTCGACCGCGCTGGTTTTCTTCGTCAAACATAAGTACACGCGTATAAATAATGATAATAATAATAATATAATAATAATAATAATAATATAATAATAATAATAATAATAATAATAATAAATAATAGTAATAATAATAATAATATTTAATAATATAAATATTATATAGGGCAATAAAAAATCCTTTTAACATTTTTCGAGAATCCACGAACAAAAGTGTATTATTTATAATGTTTTTCGATAAAAGTTCATATTTTACCGTTACGTGAATGTGATTTTTAGTATGTGAAATCTATACTAGTTACAAGAAACGTGAAAGAACTGAGTAATGAAATTTTTAAAATTAGGGACGTGTAATAATGAATGAAAGGCGCGAATAATTTTCTGAAAAAAAACAAACTGAAAAACTTGTCTATTTTTTTGAAAATATATAATAGTCACCAGTTTTGTTAGTGATGAAAAAAATTTTAACGTATTTATATATTCTCCGCGGGCAAAATCGTTTTAACGCCGGTACGCTATACTTATTCCCTAGAAGAACCGGATTCGATATATTATTGTAACGCTTTTAATCAACAACATTATAATCCACCGCAATTATATACGCTATATTATGGTAAGGGTAACATCATATATTGAGTTTGTAAACCGATTATTATTTTTACACCAATGTACTCGTACATTATATGTATATCCGATTATCATTATTATGACCACTACTACTACTACAGTGTCGCCCACTTGGGACACCTTGGGTTTGCTGGCCCTCTGCAGATCGCGTATTTCCATATAAAGCTATACACGGTCGTACCTGTTTTTCTTTTCATTTTTTTGTGTTGTTGTTGTTGTTAATGTTACGAATATTTTGCGAAAATAGCTAGCCTGTTGTGTTCTATAAGTTAAAAAAAGGAAAACCACATTATTCACGGCTTTCGAAGATCGTAGGATTCCTCCTTGCATTTTGCGATAAGCCGAAAATATACGAAATGTATTTGTTTAAACTCCTTTTGGGCTGGCGCACGCCCATAATAACCTAATCATACGCGCGAGAATCAATTTTAGAGAAATCATACGTTGTTCAATACACTTTTTCCGACGAAATTATTAATGGCCGGAAGCATAGAATTGTTCGAGTTACGTTAGGAATACATTTTTTCCTCATTTCGTCATTAACTAATTAACATAATTTATTTAAATTTGAACTTAAAGGTTTACAATTTTATCATAATTATCTAGTTTAGTTAACGCACTGGAGATAAATAAATATCAAAAAATTTAATAAATCACAAATACCGAAACATATAAATCTTTATACTATGATTCAAACAAAACGTTAAAATATAAAAAGAAATGTATAAATACATTATTTCTTTATACGAAAATTCCACTTTTTTCCTAAAAAATTTTTTATTTTATTTTGATTTTAAATATCGACTTATTATTAATCATAGATATAAGGTGAATTTTAAAATCGGAAAAACGTTTACGTTGTTCTTTAGAAAATATGTCTGGGAATCTGAAGGCTTTACAATACTAAAATCAGACCACCAAAAGTCTGATAATATCGTTGGAGTAAAAGGTCTAAACTGAAAAATATACGCTGTACCTTTTCCACAAAGTGTTCCCTAGATAGATATGTGAGCTATCTATTAGTGAAAAACGTTACACGCAACGATGCATTTAATATGCGTTTTAATGTGCATTTAGTATTTTCAAAATGTGCAAAGATTGTGGTGGAAAAGCGTGATCCTAATCTAACTTGCGATATACTTTATATACACTTGCTCTTGTGACGTTATTTTTTGGCCAAAAAATTTTAATGTTTTAAGTACAAAAACGAAACCCTCCGTTGGGTTAAGTCCTGTCATAATATTCAAGCGAATTGCTTCATTCGTATGATAAGGAAAGGGAGGAAAATATTATTGCAGATGAAGCGCGTATTAATAGTATAAAATATTACTCGACGATAGATAAATAAATATATATATGTATG
>JAIPRN010003082.1:0-24131 GCA_025469175.1 Geopemphigus sp. TES_GeoC_2020 | reverse complement strand
TTTCGTTTTTTTTTTTTTTTTCACCTCCCGGCGTTTTTCGGTCCCGCGTTGACAATAATAACGACACCCGAGATCGGCAAATACGTTTCGTTCGTCGAAGCGATTAAAATGTTCGAAAACGAACAAACGACCCGGCACGTAAACGCCCGTTTACATTTTTTGCGTTTACACGCATTTCGATATTACTCGTCGGAAATTCGGACGAAATCTCTCTGGTAATGCCCAATCCGGTATCGCGATACGACGCGCGCTCTTCGAACGGCAAAATCGCCTAAGTTCGCGTTTTTCTCGTCGGCGGCGTTTCCGATTCGATTTTATTACCGGCAAACACCGTTCGGTTTTCGTACCCGCCGTATATACGAGTAACCGACGGCGGAAGGATAAAACAGGTAAAAGAATTCGTTATTATTTCCTTTCGTCCCGTCGGTTTTTAAATATCTATTACGACCGAACGTCGAAAGTATTCAAAAAGTTCCGACACATTTTACGTCGGTTTTCTCCCGTTTAATATATATATGTGAAGTTGTTTACGTATTATGGTGTATAATATACAACATATTTCCCGTTTAGCATAATGTCGCGGCTGAAAGCGCACGTGGTTCTACTCCGCCGAGAAAAAATAGCTTTTTATAAAGAGAAACTTTCGCAACAACTTATTCTCTAGACAACGGCCGAATTTCGTTTATCGACCGTCCTGTCTCGGAGAACGAAAACGCGCGCTTTTCGTATAGCGGCCCGGTAACGCGCACGACGCGCCCGTAACGAAATGAAACCGAGTCCGTTTACGGTTTGGTCGCGAAAGTTGTACACACACGGCCATGTGTGGCTCGACGGCGGATAATTTCGCTCGTAACGCCCGACATTATCGACGAAACGAGGCGGCTACGTTAAGACCGATTACAGTTTTTCGGCCGCTTAGCCCGTACCGAATCGCGTTAACGGCGCGACGACGTATTCCCGTATCGTTTCGCGCGCCCGGAACGTTCCGAAATCGTCCAATCCGTCGTCCGTCGCGCATATATACACATCTACGATCGAATATTTATGGACAATTTAAAAAAAAACACCGCCGTTACCACGGATACCGATCGTTACCACAGCGTTTAAACGTGTCGACCGTATAAAACGGAAAATCGACGACAACCGGTCGGAAATCGGATCGTCTTCGGCCCGGTCGTCAATACGTCCGCGTAAAGCGCCGCACGGGATTATTTATCCCGAAGTCGGCCGTCGCCGGCTCGGTTTTCCGAAACGGGCCCCGTTCGCCATCCAAGCGGCGGCTGTTGACAAACACGGTTGCGGTAATCTACGAGCAAATTACGAATTAAACCGATTTAAGTTCCCCGCGGTTTCGAACCGCCAGCCACGAAGTTTCCGGCGCGCGTACACGAACGGTTCATTCGCGTCCGCGTCGTCGTCCCCGCCGTGGCCGTCCAGCGCGTTCGGCCACGTTTATCGAACACTCGCCACGCTCGTCACAAACCGTTCCCGGTACGTAACGTAAAAAAGTCGATTTCGGTTTTTCTGTGGAACGTTTTCGTTTACGCGTTTGCCCGTTATCGAATCGTTCGACGACATACAGCGCGATTGAAGCGATTTGAACTAAGTTCATTATAGTAGTTGCCGTTTATTTACCTTCGTTTTAAACTCTCGATACGTTACGTTCCATTTAGAAAACAAAAAAAACTGAAACCGGCCGTGATTGGCGCGTAAATCAAAACTGTAACAAACGTTTCGCCGTTCGACGCGTAACTTATCGATATTTCTGATAACGCTACTCCGAGAGAGAACATTTTCATCATCTACCGCGATACATTTTCATAACACAACAGGAATATGGAAAGTGATTCGTCGAAAATATTACACGAAACGTTTACTCTCTTTGAGTAATTTTTAATCGGCGACGTTTTCGATTAGTTTTCTGACGTCGTGAAAAACGTTTATCGAAATCATTACGTTTCCTATTTGTAAGCAACGGGTAAAAACGCATTTTTTAACGAAACGTAAATAATAATATTTTCGTTCGTCGCGTATTAAACGGAAAACAAATTTCTCGACGATCGAACGGAATTTCATTTTGAATAAAAACCTTCGGTCGGAAAACCGCGCGATAATAAAAAAGGATTATAAAAAGAACAGAAACCGGTGTACAACACACACAGCGAGAATATAACGATGAAAGGCACGCGATACTCATTACGTACGCGCGGAACCGGAGCGACGGTACGCAAAGGGTTTGGTTACACGGCGCTTTTCGAATCGTTTTCACGCCGCCGTCGTTTCGAGAGGAAATTGAAAAAGGAAAACCCTCATCTCTCTCTCTTCTTTCCCCCCCCCTCCCACGGTCTCGAAAGAAAAATGACTCGTAACGACCGTTCCGTGGGGTTGTGTTTCTCCTTTTTTGATTTTAATAAACCAGCGAAGGCGTTTCCGTCGGCGGTAATGATTAATACGCGCGTCGGACGTTAACGAAGGCCAGCGCCACTGTAATAGTTACTCTATGTACAAGCAGCGGACGCGTTTCGTCAAACGCGCGCCGGTCCGGTCCGCCAAAGCCGTCCGCGGACAGGGTGATTGGGGAAGGCAGCGGTGGCGGCGTCTGGTACACAACGTGCGGCGACACACGAGACTTTTGAGACATTTTACACGGACGTATACGGCCGGCACCGGCAAACGACGTTTCGTAATCGGAAACGACGGCGCCCGCTGGTCCGTCGCCTATTCCCCGCGTACATATTTACTCGTTTGCGCGAACGACGACACTAATGCGGCGGTTTTCGCCATCGGCTCCGAAACCGGAGACTCTTTGAAAACGCTTCACTCCCCCCCGGAAGGTTCGTCCGTATAATAATACCGTTGTCGGGTAGGTTAGGCTAACAACTAGACGATAATTTTACGAGTAATCGTGTTACACGTGGCCATAGGGAATAGTGTAAATATATATAAATAGGCTACGTATAATCTTTTTTATACGAGTAACGGTGTCGAGTGATTAGTGATATATATTATCGTGGAACGAAATGTCGTAAAAAAAATCGTCGCGAACGGAAGCGAATCGACCGCGGACAATTTACGAACCGATTGGCCAACGCGCGAAATCTTCGTCCGAAATACAAAATCGCGCTCACGTTTCGGGGGGAAATTACTAACGGGAGGTTAATAGCCCACCGTTCTCGCCGGGTTATCGGATATTCGTGTGGACGAAACTCGCGTCGGAATGATCGCGGCGTGTCCTCCGACGTCATTTTTCGCCGACGCGTTTACGACGATACGCGTTCCTCCGAAAAATCGGTTGCCGACAATTGGAAAACGTGAGAATTCGACGTCGGTGTTTACCGTGTTTTCGCGTCGTACACAGAATACCGGATTGTTTTGAACGCCCACTTCGTTCGCCGAGTTTCCGAACGAAAATACCGATTTTAGCGGTAGAATAAATACCGTCGAACGGCGGGGAATTGTATACGTTTTCCCCCGTACGCGATAAACTCTCGGACGAATCGTCGTCACCGCCACGTTATTATTTTTCAATATCGCCGCGGTCGCGATTTCCGTTCAATTTTGGGCGCGTCCGTGTTTCGCGCGCGTAAATACAATCGTATCGTTCCCGTGAAATCAACAAAATAATAATAACCTTTTTTCGTTTTATATATATATATTCGTCGAACGGTTTTTTTGTTTTAGTACAATTAACGTTTTACCGAATAAACAAAACGCTCGATTCGCCTAGAAACGCGCAAACAGCCCGAAATAGGCAAAAAGGCCGACATTCCGTCGCTACGATTATTATTCTCGCGTCGCGTACGCATAATTTTCGCTATTAACGCTAAAATTCTCGTCGAAACGCCGGACGTGCGTACGTATTCGAATTCGCCAGCACGAAGGGAAACTTTGGCCTAGAGCGAACTCATAGTGGATGTTGGTCGACCGGGGCTCGCCCGTATTATTCAAGTTCATTTACGCATAACGAGAATCGTCGCTATAATAAAACACCGACGGAGAAAAACAATAATAATACCGGCCGGTAGCGCGTAAATTAGAATTGCGATGACTTAAGAGTGGCGCGGGCGAAAGTTTTCGAAAAAAATTACGACAGATTTTTCCACGTTGCGATATCGCTCCCCCCGGAACGTACGGCCCGCAATGACAAATCCACACGCGTTCAAACTTTCCGGGAGTGTATATTTCGCTATTTTTTTTTCTCGTCCCGACGCGTTTCTACCACCTTAAAACGACAATGCCGGGACACGTAATCTCCCCCCGTCATCTATTCGAGGTCGATCCACTTACTTTTAAGAGAATATAAAGTACGACGCTACGACTAAAGTCTATTATATTTACTTTATACGTACCGGTATAGTAATAACCGTCGCGATTTACGGTACTTAGTCCACAATTTTCGCCCTATCCCCCCTTTTTCTTTTTTTGCTAACGGAAATTCTATACGGTAGCTATACGTTTTATTGAACGTAGAACTTTCGCGTGGCTTACAATATACAAAATAACCGTACCGGTTGACGACGGATTGTCACATTAATTCGACGAGAAAGAAAAGTTTGTATAAATTGTCGAAATATTCGCTACTTTTTTATTTATATATTTATAAACTTTACGTACTTGTAACGTATAGTCCGTTGTCGTCGATTTTCGTTTGCCTACAAGTTCGTTCTATTTTCTTTGGACGGTAGTTCCTCCATATTATATTAAGTAAGAGCCGTACGTCCGGATAATTTAAAATTAATTAAAAACGAATCGGACGGACGTTGAAAATACACGTTCGTACAGCAACAATGGGACAAGAAGTATACGAAGAAATGGTATAAGCAAAATATTCGGTAAACGAAATTAGGAGGATATACGTTTGTGGTTTATCGAAGGCGAAAAATATTTCGGAAAGACTGTTACATAATAATACGGCCGTACGGATAATATATTTTACGCGTACGGCTCTATTTTACAAAAGTCGTTTATAGGTGCTTTTTTTTTTTAAAACATTTTCGGTCGGACCGCCAACAACGCCGCGTAAACGTCCAATTATTATTAACAGCGTCGCTGAAATAAATAATTAAACAATAATATTATACACGACGGGCCCCACGGTATGATACAATTATTTCCGTTTTCGAACAGAATAAACCTTTTATGTGCGGTTTTTTCCGTTTATACGTTCAGGACGATACTTTCGACCGTTCGAATGTTATCTCGTACGTTCGCCGTTGTTCCCTCGGCGAGGTTCTTTTTTTGATACCGTCGAAAACCCGAATAAAAGTCTACAGAAATATAATTCGTTTCATCCTATTATACGAGTTATATAAAACGTTGTTTTCGCGTAAAAACATTAAAAAACAAAAACAAACGAAACCCTCGTCGTCGTCCCGTTTCTCGCCGAAGCCCGTAAAACAATAAAACGTTAACAACGCCGTCTGCGTTACGGCGCGTTACCGTAGTAACGTCGTACGGCTAAGAAAAAAAATTGAAAAATATCGGAAAAACTTTTCAAAACTCCGGCGGTCGATACCGACGGCTCGTGCCGATATTACGCGTTATATCGTACCCGCGCGTGCATGTGTCGGCGCTGTACTAAGAAAATAAAAACGTTTTAATAATACTCGACGTTTCTAAAAATTATTTCCAACGTTTTCCCACGTGCTCAGTTTACCGCGAACATTTGCTTAGGTTGACCGACAGCTTATGTAAGTGAATAACGGTACTTCGGACAAAAATCGGATCATCGGAACACTATAAATATGTACACACAGGACTTTAGTGTAAGCCCGTTTCAATAGATATAACGACGGAAACGAAACGTTATCGAAAATTTCGATCGAATTTCGACGAGCGCATTTTTCAAAAACAGTCTATTATTCCCTCCCCAAAGGGCGAACATAAGCGAAAGATGGTGTACCTTGTGAACCGGAACCGCCGCAGTCGATCGCGCGCACGTGTGGATAAATTATTCCCGCGAAATTCACGAACGCTAATAACGGTCCAAACGTCAATGAAACAGTCGACACTTGACGCCTATTTCGACAGCTCGATTTCGTATTCTCAATCCTCGCTAATCGAAAACGATATTTTTCCGGAGCCCGAATTTGCGTGTAAGTATTTTTCGGACCATTTTGCGTTCAAATTGACGGCGCAGTGACGAAAATTAATCGCCCAATGGTGGTCGTCGTCTTTTCTCACAATGTTTACGTCTAACGATCGACAGTTTATTATAAATCGATTGTTTCACGGGTAACCGGTTTTCGTACTTGTCGTCAAGCGAGACGAGCGGCGCGGTAATGCGGTAACGACAATTGTCTGAACGTGTACCGAACTCGCGGTAATTACCGGACTTACCGTCGTTGTCGTCCTCGTATTCGCCGTCATTACCGTCGTCCGGTACGGATTGTCGTTTCCAATACGTTCCACCGGCGTTGCGTCGTCGGGTCCGATTCGCAATGGTCTACTCGTTACGTTCATCACCGGCCGACGTTGTCCCTCGATTTCCGGACAAACTCATCCTTACGCGACGCCTGTCGTCCGCCCGTGACGATTTCCCCGTAAATATTTCGCCGCGATCCGTCGCCGACTCGTTGGTTTTTTGTAGGCGTGAGCTTTCGCGTTCGGTCCGGCTGTAGGGATGATAACGTCTGATAAATAATTGAAAACGCGCCGTATCGATTACAACGATCGCGTAACCCAACTCACGTTTACGGCTTGGTTACCGAGGGCCGAATAATTTATAAACCGAAAAGGCCTTTTCGGAAACTAACGACATAACATAATAATAAAGTACGTGCGTTTCGTCCGTGGCGTTAGAACGAAATCGTCCGTCTTGTCGGCGGACACGGTGTTTCCTAGCCAAATGTTATGCGGCCCCGTGCGCTCGTCCAAGGAAACGATATTTCGGACCGCCAAACCGTTGAAGGGCCGCGGCATCAGATCCGGTTTTCCGACGGGGAATGGTTTCGCTCCGGCGAGAAGCGCGAATAGGCTGGTAACAAATACAACCGGACACGTCGAACAATTTGGTATCCTCGAGATTCTTCGGTCCGCAATAATACACCCGTAACTGTTGACGACGATCGAACTAATCGTTAATACGGTAATCGGTCGCCGTAGCGTTGACGCGTCGTCGTCCGTGTTTTATTGGCCAATTTATTATAATTCGCCGTTTATTTTATCAGACGACGATTAACGTTCCGTGAAATTTGTATCGATTTCCAAGCGGAAATTGTAAATGTCCCGGCAGGTAATCTTATTCGGCGCCGTACGTAAGTAAATACGGACGTTTAAAACGTACGCCACGTTAAGCGCCCTCTCTGTCCGCTAGCGCCGACGCGTGAAATGGTTTTTTGGCGTCGTAAGTATTACGTTTGCGATACGGATCGAAAATCATAATTACAAAAAAATGAAAAACAACCGTTTCGATTAACGGACGGCACGTCCGCCCCGTCACATATTTTATCGTATTTACCAATGTATTATACACATACCGCGCGATTGGTCGAAAGTATTAACTTTTTATATAATAATAAAAAACGTATTTATTATACAGAAACGATTTGTTTTTTCGTATTTCCCGGCGCACACTCGAATTTGTTAACCCGCATGGTTTCAAACTAAAACGTAAATTCAAAACGCGCGCAAATAACAGTTGAACGTTCGTGTATTATCGAACGGTTCAAGTGTACGTATTTTGGCGAACTTAACGGGTCTACTTTTCGAAAACGAAAAACCAATAACGACGATACCGTTGCCGAATAATTTCGAGTTCGATTAATTCGCGGACGATATATATATGCCGTCGCGTAAATAATTATGAACGTGCCCGATCGGTCGATGGAAAAACTACGTAAGTTAAACGACGAAACGTTAGACTTTTAACGGTTACGTTTATTTGGAGCAATCGGAATATGGATCGGCCAAGTCGGACGACAATGCGACGTAGTGTTCGTCTGACGGTTGAGAAAGGGGAGGGGAGGGTGCGATTTTCGTACCGAAAACGCGTCCGCTTCGACGGCAATTTTTCGTTTCCTCTCTACCACGGCGTGGCGGTTTGACGCGAATAATAATTGAACCGGCGCCCACGGCGCTACGCGTTCGACGAATAATAATTATTGTTATTCTTTCGCCGCCGCTACCGCCCGACCGCGTTCGTCGTGTTTATTGCGTTATCGTGTTATTAACGCGCGTGTACGACAGAATAAAAACATAAATATACACGGGCGTTTTTAAAAAATACGACGCCCTCGCCGTAGAAATTATATTGCTTACGTAACTACATAATACGCGAACAAATTCGCGCGCGGTGTTATTAAATTATTCGTTGCGAACAAACATATTTACTCGTTACGGGCGTTTTGTACACAATATTATGAAAATAACACGCGTATATAACGACGTAATACGGCGTTATTTGCTAAACGGTTGTACAAGCGCGCGCCGCGGAAAGGGACGAGCGCAATTTGTTTCCGAATTTTCGTTTTTCGAATAATCGTCGTCACGTGTATACGCTATTAGCGTAAAGACCGTGCGTTTCATTTAACTCGCGAAAAACCCGAAACGAATATTGCGCGTATAATACGCGTACGCCGTTTTACGCCGAAATAACGGTTTCGTAAATATATCATTCCGTTCGACGAATTTCATCTACGAATAATTCCAATTAGATATTCCGTCGTTAATTTTTGGACAACTGTTTTCCGACCTTTCGTATAAATCTGAATATTTCGCGAACGAATCGACGTTATTCTGTAGGAACCGTTTACCGTTTTCCCCGTCCGCCGCCGATAACGAGAAAAGACGCGTTTTCGTAAAATTCGTTTTAAAACATTGTTAACAACCGACGACGACTACTCTTTAATAAAAAGAAAAAATAGATTCGTGAAGCGGCCAGTTCGGATTTCGCTAACCGACCCGAAACGAACGTTTTTTTACGTCAAAAAAACCTTCGAAAAAACCGACTCGATGTGTCGAATCGAACGCACGTGTCGGATCTGCCCGCGGGACAGGCCCCGTAGAGCGAAATACACGGCGACGTACCGAAGTTTCGATTTCTTATTACCTAGCCGGGTCGACGTCGTGAAAAAAATAACGAACGTACAATTCGTCGTAACAATATCGAGAAATATAACGAAAAAACCTACGGATACGCTCGTGGAGTAATCCTCTCTAAACGGCGCGGCGGTCTTACCTCCACTCCCCTTCCTCTCCCACCATACCGCACTTTCGGTACGTGCACGCGGGCGCGTTGCGTTTTTGTTTTTTCCCGTTATTAACGCGCCGCCATTCTTATTTCAAGTACCGTCCCTAATCCGTTCGCCGGCGTAAACAACCAGTTAACAATAATACGACTATTTAAATACGTACCGCCCGCCCGTCCTCGTCCGCGGCACGAAAATGGGAATTTAATCGTACGAAAGTTATAATTCGCGCGTACAACGTAAGTACAAGCCGCCCGCAGTTTCTCTCTCACTCGCCCTCTGTCTCCGTCCCGCCGGAGAGCGCACAAACACGCTGAGGGGGTGAGGTTAGGTGCGCAGCGTTTTATACGCGTTCAAATACCGTCGTTTTGATACGGGGACGCCCGAGCGAAAAGGGCATCGCGGAGCGCAGGGACTATCACGAGCAGATAAATCTGTTTTGACGGTAAGATATCGCAAAGGGTTTACTTTATACTACGCGTATAACATATTATTACGCCGCGCGAAACAATTTCGAACCGCGCGTAGAGTCACGAACAATAATACCGAACACTATCGTATTATAATAATAATATTACGCGCGTAGCGCGGATCGGAAAACAAAATCGCTCTCCGGGAAACAATATCAAGTACAGCAACACGCCCGCGTAATAATATTACGGCAATGTTACACCGCGTGTGTAATTCGTGAGAACGGTTGTTCCGTACGCGCGCGCGCGCAACGTCTAAACATTTTGCCCGGCGTAGAAATAACACGTAATAAACGCCTAAAATGAATATCGCGTTTTACGTGCACGACGGAGAATTACCGCGGCAATGTCAATACGCTCGGAATAAATTACCCCGACGCCCACGCCCGAGATTTGGTCCCCCGGCGGTGCTCGGACAAGCCGAAAGCGGAAAAAATACGACTAATCGCGTTCCGAAAATATCAACCCGGGGACGCGCCGGTGGCGAATAAACCGTTTTTCGTTTTCGACTTATACACGCACTTCGCGGCACAATGTTATACGGCGTAAATCGATTGGCGAACGGGTGTGCCGACAATCGTTGGAAACGCGTCGAGAATATTGAACGGGACAAACGTGTCGACAACGACGGATGGTGAAAACACGTTCGCCGCAACAATACGCGCGTTTTTGGACACGTTAGCGCGGCTACGAACGTATTAAATACGACGGAGAAAAAGGCGAGTATTCACGTTTCGTGCGAAAAATAATGTACATGGAGGTGAGGGGCGGTCGTCATATAATTTCGCCGAACGGGACGCGAAATAATTTATTAATAACCGTTAGCCGACCGTAATCAAAGCGGTTCGCCGACGACGCTCGTCGTTTTCGCTTTTATAAATATTTACGCGTCACGGAATTCCGACGGCACGCCGTTTTCCGTTTTGATAGACAATAACGAAACATGCCCGTCTAATTTCGGGCCACACGTTCGGCGGAACCGTTCGATAACTTTCGCCATTTTGTATACACGTATTTCGCCGCTGTTGGATATATATGTGTAAAACGTTCAAACGTCATATTTTGTTCGTTTCGAAGCGTCCCGGTATCGCGAACGACGTTCGAGCGATTGCCCTAAGCGGCGTGTGAAATTGAAACCGAAACCAAGTGGCGCGCGTCGTTTGACCAAAATACACATACACGGAGCGGGGTAGGGGTTCCCTAATACGTAAATAGGAATAAAACGCTAAATCGTACGATATATTTCGACAGGGACGAACGACGTGCGTAACGCGAAACACGTCGGTTAGTACACAATTTCTCGGCGAACGCCTACGATAAAAACAGAAACGAATACGTTATTACGAGAATCGGACGGTCGGTGAATATTTACCCGTTGGCCGTTTATGTCGTCCCGTAACGTCGTGGCGATTCCCGGAGTTGCGACGATTAATAGCCGGTATAAAAATCTCGGACAAAGTATTCGTCGGCCGATAAAAAAGTTTATTGTTGTTTCGCGACGCGGCCGTCTGTCGCGTATCTATCGCGCACGATGGATGGCACACGAAACGCGCCGCGGAACGAATCCGCGCGCAATTATGGCGTCGGTGTCCCGTTCTCGGGCGGTACGGACGATTCCAAGGAGATTAGGTACCAGGGAAACGCCAATACGAACGCCGTAATAAAAACGGGCGACGACGAAAAAATATCGTATTTTCGTCGCCGGCCCGGCGGTGTGTCGTTCGTTACGTTTCGCGTGCCGAGTGTTAGGAACATTATCGGAATGCCCGAACGTCGTCACCGACACGGCATTGTCGACGGGTTCCGAAAACCATTACCCGAACGTATTAATATATCGTACGCCGCGGGCGAACGTACGCGCGGGTCGGTTTTGTCCGTTTAAATTTCACTACGTCGGGCTATATTCGATTATTGATACGAGCGTTTTACGACGTTCGCGGTACTCTCCAAACATATTATATATATACACGATACGCGCTCGAGGGTTTACATAATACGACCGACGAGTGTACGAAAAAGAAAATCTCTGGCTTCGGGCGATGTTACGAAACGGGCGCCCCGGATTCGTTATCATTTCCCGGTAAACGTTTAATGACGCCATTTCGTTCGACTCCGCCGATTGTCGCGGACTTTCCACGGTACGATCGAAATCTAACCGTTCGTCGTCGTCCCAAGTGGCGATAATTAGACGAAATCGTAGACGTTACCGATAACGGCTGCTGGTCTCGTCGTACGTCGTCCACGCTATTAAATTTTTTCTACGCGTTCGCTCGTCCCGCTCGAGGATATTTACATCGCCGTTCGCGTCCAGTTCGATCGTTTGTCGTCCGAAATGATCCTCAACTATACCAACCTAGTCTCGTGTCGGGAATAGTTTAACGCCGATCTACACGCGCGCACATATATATATATATTTGTGGAACGAGGTAACTAATTATTTTAACTCGCCCTGAAACTTTAATAAAGTACCTCGACTCGGCGAGATTTCTTAATCAAGGAATGGCGTAAAAAATAACGTAACGGCTTCCCCCCCCCGTCTTAGTGTATAGTACCGTCGTGTTTACGTTACGGAATACCGTAATAAATATTAGATTATTCGACGTTACCGTACGTCACCGGATTTAGGCACGCTTGTGTCGACTCGTTAAGCGAATACGTATATCGAATAAAAAATTAAGTTTCTAAATAAATCTCGCTACGATCGGTTGGCTAAAGATAATCAAACGATTTTCGACGTAGCGTTTTTTCGTTTTTTTTTTTTTTTTTTGTTTAATCCGAAATCGTTCCGATACGACGTAATTCGTTTAAACTTCGGCCGAACTTTATTCGCACTTAACGTCGATTTAACGCGGAATTTTATACTATTTCGGTTTTCGGGCCGCGAATATTGTAAAACCGCCCGCTTTGCGTTTGAGCGTTATCGTAATTAACATATACGGCCTACCGGAACGGTTTATGCGCATAATAATCAGGTATACACAAATTAAGTTGGCGTACGTACGTTTAATTGCCCGTGAAAATCAAACGAATTAGTTCCCGAAATCGTACACGAGAAATCAATACGACGAACGAAAGCGCGCGTTTATCGTGTATACTTAAATGCGTTCAATTACGCGCCGGGCGTCCCGGTATTAATCAATCGCAATAAACGGCGGCGCTAGCCGCGTCGAATTTTCCGATTTACGTACCGACGTTTAGAAATTCGAAAACTATTCGCTATCGGATTTAAATAAGAACGAAAAATAATGTTCGTCGCGAAAAAAATGTATCGTCATTGTCAAGTTTTCTACGGGAAACGACGGAGCCGACGATCGTATAATGGACGGATTTTCGTTTATTCCGTATGGTCTAAAAACGTCCGTTGTGGTTTCTGGTTCCAATAAAAACGACGAAACGAAATTGAACCGTTCCGCCGCGGCGGTGTCGTCTATGGAAAGCCAGAAACGTCGTTCGATTATTTTTCCGGATAACGACAACTCGTTTCGGTACGTTTTTACGAAACACTTCGTCTAAACGTGAACGCCGCTATTCGTCGAACGAAACTTACCTAAAGGTGTAAGAATTGAATAACTTGGTCGAAAATACGGACGAAATTGTAGATACCGTCCGAAAATATTCGCGCGGAAAATATCCGACGGCCATCGACGAAATGATCGAAAAATAAAACGTTCGCGTTTTCAATTATCGCCGGGTTTTTTTAAAACGATTATTCTATAGTAAATACGAATTTACGAGCGCAGAAATCTCCTGCACAATCATTCGACGTAATAATGAAAATATCGACGGGAAGCAACAAGTTAATACACTTATATATATTATACGGCTAAAGACTAAAAACGATCGTGCCAAACAGTCGTAAAAAAAAAAACGAAAACAAAAGAAATAACGAATAACGATTGGACGACGCTTGTTAGTAAATAACGAACGACCATACACATTGTCGATTGTATACACAAATCGTAATCAAAATAATTGATATATACCGTAACGGGATTTTTACGTTTGCGCGTAAAACTTTTATTTCCATTCGATCCCCGACACTATCTAAGTCTGTAAATCGACAAATTTCGAAACGAATAACTAAGTTATTTTTCGATTTTACAAGACCGCGACGAATCTATACGTACATATATATATATATATATAAAGTTGAAAAAATATTTCTTTTATTTACTTAAATAATACCGAGCGAAAAATGTCGAGGCGTTTTTCTTTTCCATTTCGACGGTATTTTATTTCTTCGTCGTTTTTCGTCTAATTGAAATAAATAAATATTACGGACAAAACAAAACTACTCAACCACTACGTTGTACACCAACAATACAGTTTGCGGTATAATTGTAATTACCGTTTCGTTTCCTTCGTGAGAAAATATTTAATTTACGTTAAACAGCGCGGTCTCGGAAATAACGATTATTTAACCGAGCGTTAATTAGCGTATATTTTTCCAAAATCGAAATTAAAACGCATTACGATTAAAACGTATCGAATAAAATACGATTTATTACGCGCGCGCGCGTGTGTGTGTGTATAGGTTTAAAATGTTACGTTCGAATTGACGAGGGTTTCAAAAACAAATTTTCCCGCAAAGATAAATCAAAGTATTTGGAAATAACGAAATATCCTTTGAGAGTCGCCACGCTAAAACGGGTTACTTAGCCGTCGGTGGTATTTGAAGAGGTTAAAGACCCCTGCACGGAATACCGCCCTAGTCAAACATTACCAAAAATGCATTTGGAAATTCGTTTTGAAGCGATTTCGCGGACGAATCGCTTTGAAACCAACGTACCCACCCCTCCCCCCTTCCACCGTACCGGTTTGAAAAGGAATCGAATTCCGTTTCGAATAGTTTTCGCCGAACGAAAACTCTATCTATTATTCGAATACACGCACGTATCGCGGCGTAATAAGTTTAAGTACGGTACGCAATAGTGTTGTAACGACATAAAGGGCGCGCGAATCGCGTATTCGAGTAATTGTCGACATTGTTTTCCGCTGGTAAATATTTTACGTTTGTCGTTTGTCCGGGAGCAATAAGATATTCGCAGGGATAAAACGCGGGAACGGAACAGAAAGGACGCCGCGGAATACGAACGAACGAAAAAAAACTTTGGCAATTAAACGCCTTTTCCGCCCGCCTACGAATCGATTCTGGCCCGGGTTTTATTTCCGATTTAAGGCTTAATACTACGCGACGGTAAACGATAAACTCCTGCCGTTCTTGTACACGACGGCTTTCTCTACCGCGAGCGCGTATATAAGCGATTTTTTCGCGATTATATTACGCTTCAACTCTCTATCAAATGTGTGTGTGTGTGTGTGTACGCCATACGTACAACTTGGGAAGAAAAACGGAATTCGACCGATGTTCGGCACCGTTTAAATGATTCGCGAACAAACTCGTCGATTATAAAAAACTAAACGACCCCGCTTAGCCCGTTTATAGAGTACGCCCGTTTTCGATAAGCTGCGTACGTGCCCGATATTAAACGCGTTACGTCGTTAAACGGTCTGGACAAATGCGAAACGTAAACAGGATTCGTCGACATGCACGTCGCTCTAATCGTTTACGTGTACATACCGTGTGTACGCGCGCCCCCGATAATTGGCCACGTTTTCGCGTAACGTTCGAGAAACGGGTCGAGCCTAACGGATAATTGGATTTGCATGTTTACGGTTGTTACACGAGCGATTCGTGTGGGCAAACGGCGAAAACGAAAAAACGCCACGGTTCTGTTGTTTTCGATCGAACGTCGGTTTCTCCTCGTGGTAAAAACTGCCCGCGGCTTTCCGACGATTCCGAACGGGTCCGAGAGCGCGCGGGAAGTATTTTATCCCGCGCGGCGCACGAATAAAATCTATTTTAAACTGTCGTCGAAACTACCCTAAAACTTTACGAAACGAAAAAAAAATGTTCGCCGCCCCCCCTCGAAATCTTTCGTTTTTCGTCCGTCGCCTCCGCAACTCTCCCATCTCGCCATCGAGAGTACCGCTAACCGGGACGCGCTGACAACTGCGTTAAAAAGTTTTGCATATAACACTCACGGTCGTCGCCATAGTGACGGCGGGAGTAAAACACGGTCCGGGCGCGCGTAAGTTCGCGAAAACAATAAAAGGGTCGTCGAAATACTCCGACATTCGTGAACATACATTAAACGCGTACGCGCGCGTATTTACCGCCGATGGTTCCCGTTCGGCACTTTGTTTACGGTCGTTCGCGCTTCACCGGGGCTCGTTCCGGACGGCGGTTTTAGACATTATTTCACTCGCCCCGTAACGGAAATATATTAACGATTACCGCGAACACGGTCCCGACGTTCCGGGACGTTCCCGTGTTTTCGATAGTCGGACGCCGCCGTGATCTACGACGCTAAACGAATTAGTCTCGGCACACACCGTCCGACTAACCGAGCGCCGCATCGGGACGGTTTTTATGATCGCCTCCAATTATCATTCCGATTATTAGCCGAACAACTTAACTCCCCGAACGTGTGTATCCGATACGTTTTTCGCGGTGTACCAATGGCCGTTGTACAAAACGTCCGTTTGTCCCCTTCGGCGTTGACGTTTCGTATTCGTTTTTCAAATTTGTTCGCGAAGAGATTCGCGCACGATTGATGCGGCCGGGCACGTGTCGAAATACGTTTACACACACATTGGTCGATTTTCGACCATTACGGACGCGAATTGTTTGTCCGTCGAACCGAAAATATTACGTAATTAATAACGTGTGTACGGCCGGCGAATTGTTTGTCCGTCGGACCGAAAATATTACGTAATTAATAACGTGTGTACGGCCGGCGGGTGATAAAACAATAAGCGAAGACGAAAACGTCGAACTTTGGACGAAACGGTCGTCTACCGGAGGGGGAAAGAACGAGCCCGTAACAGTTTCAAAATGTTCGCGTTATCGAATAAAACGTGACGGATAACGTCGGGGTCTTTCGTGAAATGTCGATAATTTAGTTTGTCGCCGAAATAAATAATAGACGTAGGTCGCGTGGTGCGGTTTTCCATTATTAAAACGTTCCCGGAGTACGGTTCGAAACGTTTTGTTTGAGAACGCCGGGAATATTTTTATTTCCGAAACTAGGTCGAACGTCTTCTATCGTACGAAAAAATGAACGAACATGGCTCGGACACGCGTTACGCCGGACTAGACGCGCGACCGGCCGTTTTATTTTTAAATATGGCCGGGCGCGCCGGTGCGTTTGGAACCGAACCCGCGAAGATGGTACGAAGGCACGAAGGACGGCGGCTCGACGAATCGGGGACGGTGTAACCGTGACACAAACATTCGGCGTTAATACGAAAAACGAAACGTGTACACAATCGGAAACGAATTAATAACGCGCGAACAACAGCCGGTTTCGGGAACTTTTGTTTTTCTTCGACTATTGTTTCGGGGGGTTTAAATTATTATTACGTTCTTCGCGACGTCACAAAGCGTCCGTTGTTGCGATTCTCATTAAACGCGGATCGAAGTGGCGGGAAACGTTCGCGAACCCCGAATACCGTCGAATAATCTACCCCGGCCGTTCGATTTTCTTTCAAATCGAAAATCGTTATTTGAATAGGAAAACGTTCGATTTTCTACACGTCCGACGTGATACGAAAACGCCGTCTAGACGAACTTTCGTCCAAAACGATTTTAACAGACGAACGAAAACGGCGGCTATTGTGCGATTGCGCCGATATAAGCGGCGGTGCGTTTATAAAGCTCAAAAAAAAAAAAAAATACAAAAACGTAACCGAAACGAATACGCGGACGACCGTTCTCGGGGTTCGCCTTTTCGCGGGTAGAATGACTCCGGGCAAATCGAAAAACGTGAAAGTTTTATCGGTTTTTCCCCGTACGGTACACAAAACACCAACCGGAATAAACACGAGAAGCGTAATATATTATTACATAATTGCTAAGTCTTGGGCGTTAGGTAATAATACGAAAAAATCGATACCTCGTATTACATAACGCACACACACACACACACACACACACACACACACACAGGCACGCACGCACGCACGCACGCACACACACACACTCACACACACACATACACACATAACCACCTGCGTTTGGCGCGTACAAAATATATAGTTTACGAAACGGTCGGCCCGTATAAAATCAAAAATCGTACGGCCGAGATTTTCGGACGATAATTCCCGATTAGCAGAAACAACTGTAAATCAATCGGACGAAATACAACGTACGCGCGTCGTATATATGGATATTTATTTACCTCTTACGCGTCGCGAAACGGTAATTTATATACGTGTACGGTGATTCGGCCGCGAATGCTCGACGGCCGCCCCCGCAATTAGAATAGGAGAGAGACGGAACGGGCGACCGCGTCTGGAGTTTCTCGGTTGGCGCGGAAACCGACAAATTAATAGAGGACCTCCGAAACCGTTCCCGCTTGTCGTCTGCCTTACCCACCAACCGCCGTCGACTGATTTACACGCGTCCCTCGAACGACGACGACCACTGTCCAAACAACGGCGTAGATTCCGGGACCGGGGAGAACGAGTAATTGGACGTTCCCGTCGTATTTCGGGCGAGCGTTCACGTGAATTCGGTACGTCGGAAATGAAAAAAAGGAAACGTCCCGCCGGCGTTATCCACGTTGTACAACATATACGTTCGAATATATTTTTAAACGCCTCCGCAAACGTCGTCCGCGATATTTGCGAAGCACGCACGGCGTTCCAACAGCCCGAACCGAATACTCCGGACTTTCGTACGACGATTCGAAATCCGCGTGATTTAGTTTCGATTCTGGTTATAAACATAAGCGTTCGGCTTTCCTGGTGAGCGAACGACGCGTTTTTCAACGTGCGACTAAAAACGAAAACACCGATTCTCCGTATTTGTCAAATGCGGACGATTTCCCGTTCGTTACTAAACTGATCGGGTGGTTTCGTTTTCCGGTATTTCGGTTTTCGGTGATTAACGTTTCGGCTTGTCGATTTATTTGCGACGAAAATGCTTAGCCCTAATCGAGTATACCGGGTACGTTTCGGAAAACTCTACGCACCGCCGCGTAATATACATTATTCGGCGAACATGACGCATTATTACGATTGTTTCACCGATCTCGGGTATTGTAGTTAAACGTTGGGGGGGGAGGGACGAGCGCGGTGAATACACGAAACGTTTAATAAATCCGAACGCGCGTACGGGTGGGCACGAATCGGGACGGGCGTTTTATTTTTGAAAATTTCAATTACCGGCGCGACCCGCGCGTTTCGATTTACAATACGCGCGTACAATAGCCTCGCGTCGGTCCCCGGCGGTTCGCCAACGAGGCGTTTCGAATATTCGTCGTCCGAACGTCCCGCGATATTTTCGGAATATGTCCAGCGACAATTCCGATTGTTTTCGAAATCCAGTGTCCGTGTACGTTATACGTCCGCGAAGGAACCGCGTGTTCTTCTACCCGCTCCGCTGCCATCATGCTTTTTTACGCCAATACAACGACGGCAAAAAGCGATTGACGGATAAATCGCCGTCCGCGGGATCCGTCCTCATTCGCGCGTACGCCGGCGGCGAAAAATCGTCCATTTTTTTTCAGAATTTCGAATTTTTTTCTTAAAATCGACCCGCTACTAACTCCGCCCGGAATTATCGGCCGTCCGTCGGACATTAACGGCCCGCAGTAATTCGTCGCGGAAATGATTGGCCCCCGTTACGTACGATTCCGTTCGTTACACAGATTATTGGTTTCATAACGCGCGATTTGCCCAGCACGTGTCTCGGCGACCGTCTCGTCTCCACGCGGATCGTCGAACGTGAACACCACGACAAACGGCCGTCGTTGCCGGCGATCGAAAGCGGATTAGAGCAAACGGATTCAACCGAACGGGGGCCGGTTAAATAGACGAAATTCGTTTCGTGTTGGATAACGTCGGAAGAATTGTACGAGGCTAATCGGCTCTCCGAATTTGTACCGCGCGAACGATTGAACGCCGGTATCGTTGTCGCCGTTGGCGAGTACTTCGCGAGCTCGCCGAAAATGTTTAAAAATAAATCCAACGCGCCGCCCGTGTGTACGCGCATATTTATATACGTACGTAAATAAGATACGAATTTGATTACGGGACGATCATCGACGTCCTCTGGAACTGAACAAAGTGGAAACATCGCGCGAATAAACATATTACACGATATTATATAGCTGGCTGTATCCACTGTCGCCGTACATTTTGTATATAAATAAAACCGAATGAAGGACGCTATTTGTATGATATTTTATTACGATCCGCGAGGACGATTTTTGTGAAAATACGTTCCTAAATTAAGTTTATTTGTCACGATGAATACGAAATGAGACGTATAAGTGCGTATATATATATATATATACAATGTACCTAGCGGAATATTCGAGAAAGATTATACACCCGCCCGCGGATCCGATTATAATAACTATGGAACGCGTAGTTAACTTATATGAATGAAATATGGAAATGTACCGGCCCGTATATCATTATAATAAGTATACATTTCGAGGACGAAAATCGGATTTGATTTTGTTATTCGTTAGACGCGTCGCGCGCGAACCACACTTTTTTCCTCCCCACATCCATCCCCGTTTTCTGTTTCGAAAATCGTTTTGCAGGGACGTGACAGAACTATATACGCCGCGCTCCCTCCGGCCGAGATATAAAATTTATGCGGATTTTCGGACAAACGAAAACCACTTACACCGCAGTCATGTCGTGTACGTATACACACATATTGTGCGCGCGTACGCGTGCTCGTGTGTGTGTGTGTGTGTGTGTGTGTGTGTGTGTGTGTGTGTGCGCGCGCGCGCGCGTTATATTTTATTCTCCTTAACAGACTTTCAATTGTTGTCGTCGCGTACCATCCGACGGCGGCTGAGGCGGTCCCCTGTGACTCTGAAAACGCCATTAAAAACCGATTAGAAACCACCCGTTCCACAACCGAGGTTCGAATAACGAACGAGGGATCGGATTATTAGAAAGAGAGAGGAGCGGCGACTATGTCCCTTCGACCTCTTTTACTCGAATTCCCCGTCTCGCTCTCTCCTATAGCCGCAAACTATACGCTATTATTATACACGCGCGCGTACTAAATAGTAATAATGATACGATAAGGGACGAGACGACGAGGGATGGAAAACTATTGGTAAGTTGGCGATGACGGTGGCAACATCACTATATATTAGCGCTCTTCTATATATATATATATACTTGATGTCCAAAGTTAGTGTAACGAAATAGTCTCTAGGGGTGGTAACGCGTATATATATATATATAGATATATTATCGAAGGCAGGGTGGACCGAGGAAGTGCAGAGGTGTCCAAACTTCCACCGGAAACGCGGGTGGCGCTGGTGGTATGTTCATTTATAACGCGCGTGTCTTATATACGCCGTCCGTACACTACATATATATATATAATATAGATACAGTGATATCCGTTGTTCTGGGCGGGTTATTCGAGAAGGACATTTTGCTTGGCTTCAAATCGGATTTTCCATTATAAAATAAATTATACCTACGTGTCTATGTGTATACGTATATGTTGAAGGCGGCCAACGAGAACACGAAATATCCTTTCTACCAACCCCTTCCCCTCCCACGTCCTCCGGAACAACCCCCCTAATACCCCGTCTATCCATCGTCGCTCCAGTTTCCGTATCCAACGTCGACACCCGTTGTATTATAAACACACACACACACACGCACAGTAATTGGTATCGAATGTCAAACGTTCACCTTGATTTATGGTTTTCTCGGGTTTACGGAGTGATTAATTAATCGATACCGTGATCCCGCGGTAACGGCAGCCGCCGTTGAACCCTTTCCACTTTTCACGCCATCGTCGACTTGATCCTAACCCAAATACACACACACTGTATAACATTATCGTCGAGCGCGTGAACCCGGGTACGTTGTATAGTTGTACAACGTCAAGACGACGTTGACCTAACACTATACCCGTCGACATTTTCCCGCACGGATGCCGGACACACGGCGCGCCGCGTAAAACGTGCGTTTCGTTTCCGGACGAATACCGCTTGTTTACCGAAAATACGGTAGTTAACCGCCTGCCGGTTAGGTCGGTAAATACCGCGCTTTACACGGTACCCGCCAATGGTCGTGTTCCGAACGCCGGCGTGATTTAGAGACATCGAACGTACGCGTTCGGCGTGTTTCGTTTTCGTTATCCGACGCTGTCGTTTCCGGTCGTTCGCGAAACCATTTCGGTTCCGCGTTTACTTGGCCGCTGATTTCGAAAACGAAAATCCCACCGACACGCCGAACGGTCTCACGTACGGGTGGACGTGCTTCATCGGCTCAAATTCTACCGCCGCTAACGGCGAAGTGTCCGAGCGGCGATTCCACGTACGTTTATATATGTGGTGTCCGTACGTCGTCCACGTTGTTCCACTTTGTCGCGGTGACTATTTTCGGTGACGCCGTTGTCTCGTGTTTTGTTTTTTTTCGTTATTCAATTGTTTCGCGAAAAGCGACGAACCCGAACGGCGTGACGTAATACGTACGTGGCGTATATATGTTTGTGTTTACGTATTTAATTTCGAGCGAAACCGCGAAACACAGTGAATAATAATAACGTCCCGTCGAGATTGATCTGGCGTCGACTTAAACGTAAAAAGGAAAAGCGAAAGAAAAAGGACGAAAGTGTCGACGGTTATATGGGCGAAAACCGATACCGTTGTTAAAAAACAAAACGCGTACCCGGCGTGTTTCGTTCGACTTCGACGTCCGACGATGGGACCGCGCGTATATATATATATATATAATACAGGTGTGTCGGCGACGTTGTCGTTGCGCCGCGCACGTGCGTTCGTCGATAAAGCCGACCAGTCAAGTTTCGGACTAAACAACGCGCGGTCGTGACATTTTAATACAATATACGCGTTATGATATATATATATATATATATACACAACCCGTCCGCAATGGGGTATATGGTCCACGTGTGTGTGTGTGTACGTACACACGAACGGTGGACGGGACCAAAGAGATTTATATTTTGACACGCCGCAACGGCGGCGGTCCGCCAACTACAAAACGATTTACTTCGACCTGTCAAAAAACGAATATGCGCCGGTCGGCTTTACGCGCGCGTTACGTGATAATATTAATATCGCGTCATATTACGTAACACGCTCGACGGGTTAACGAACGTCGTAGTATTATTATTATAGCCCGGCTGCTGTTGTTGCGCGTACCGAACGAATAAATAGCGCGACGGGGACGAAAATCGCGGGACATATTAAAACGAAAAATGCGATCTCGCCCGGTAGTGTCGGTCGCCGACGTTTGAAAAGGCCGAAAACTTGTAATTCGAAAATCGAACGACGATCGTGTTGTTTCCGGACGCGCCACGAACACCCGACGCAACGTTATGGTCCGGAACGGTCGGCAAAACGTTCCTAATTATTGCGCGTACGTAATTGTCGCGGCCGATTCTCGTAGTTCCCGACGCATAGCGCTGATACGAGACGCGACGATTTGGGGGGGAGGTGCACGTGTTGTTCATGGCGGCACGTTTGAACCCGAATTGATCGCGCTCCTTTAGCGCTCCGTACCGTTTTGCCATTTTCACGGATCGCAACTACCAATGTCTGGACGATCAAACTGCGACCACTTACAACGTGTGTAAATTGTTTTCGTATATATTTTCGACGGCGTCGGGCAACGTTCGAATTGGTTCGGAACGCAAAACGAACGACGGAAAAAGCATTATTGTCGCGTTTGTCATTCCGGAGGATCGAATGGATATAGCCGGAATTCCCGTCGTCGCGGATCGGAAATACTCGCGTAATATGGAGGAAATTCGTATCCGAGGAATCGACCGGAGGATATTAAACGAGAGTGCGCGCTCGCGTGTGTTATATGTGGAGCGATATAACCGCGTGTACGTTCGACGAACTCGGACGGGATTGCGTAATATCACGTGGATGGCGGGGGCCCGAAAACGTTTAGCGTTTTAGATTTTCCGCTCGTCGTCGTCGTAAATAATTATCCGAAAATCGCGGGTAACCTCGGCGGATCTATAGATACACCCGTGATCGAACCGCTGTCCGCGCTTTCGAAAGCGTACCGTTTGCGCGACGTACTCGATCGCTTTTCTCGTTCGCCTCCGTCTAGAAACGTATACAAATAAACGCGGCGATATGCATTATTTATAAGCGCCGCCGTTGTCTGCGGATGCCCGCGAATAATAATTACGCGACTTTTAGCCGGGCGAAAAGATAATAATTTTCGACTATATAAAAAAAACATTTACATATTAAAAGGGTTCGCGACGTAATGACGTTTTATATTTCTAGTAGCATGTCGCCATACGACGAAACGAAGTGCCGGCGATTTCGCGAAATCTCTCTCCGCTCTCGCTACACGTCGCGCACGCGCGCGTGGATTTTTTCGCCGTTTGTTTTTTCGTACAGTTCGAAAATTATGATAATTTATACCGTTT